>JAPDDN010000075.1:0-54814 GCA_027422405.1 Ptychobarbus kaznakovi | reverse complement strand
AAAGTTCCAGGGGAGTGTGGCCACAAGGTATGTGAAAGAAAGCGAGGGACTTGCTAAGGAGCAGATTAGAGAGAGGGACTGCATAGTGATTGACAGAGGGCTGGTGGTGTGTGCAAGAGACCCATGGCTGGCAGCAAGCCCTGATGGTATCATTGATAACAAGTTGCTAGAAGTAAAATGCCCCATCACACTCAGTGCTTGCACATCCCTTAATGATGCACTCACTTCCACAAACCAAGACATCAGAGTGGAGGGCTCCATTAGAAAAGGTATGCATTATTGTATTATGTCCCCAGGGAGCAAGCCAAAGCCACTGTTGATTACTGTGTTATTTGTATGGCATTGATTGAAAACCATTGTGGTTCTTATGTTTGGTAGATATCAGGTAAGTTAACGTTATAATTCATAATGCTAGTTCAAATCATAGCTAAAGCGAATCAACACAGAGCAAACGTTACTGTGTAAAATTAATGTATACAGTGTTATCAATAAATGTAACTAATTGCCCGCTTATTACTGCTGGTCAGCTAGCTATCTATGGCTTGCCATGAGTTTGTTACTTGTAAAGAAGTGAGTGCTACAGATCCTTGAATTCTTGCCTGGCAGCCAAGCCCCTCTTATTAGTGGTGGACCAAGAGCCAGAACATTTCACCTCACTGTCATATGCTTCGCAGAATTACGGTGACACGCAGAGGTTTTCATGCTCTAAAGCCGTGGAAGAGATCCCAGTTCCTTCAGGAAGGAGTCCTGCTAGGGATGTGTTCTCGTCGCAAAACTATCACGACGGATACGTCCCTGATGGGCTGGGGCGCAGTTCATTCAGCACGTCTAATCCATGGAGTTTGGACAGACGAGTTTCAGAGTTGGCACACAAATCGTTTGGAACTACTGCAGTCTTCCTGGCTCTCAGACAGTTCTTACCACAGTTGAAGGCTGTCATGTACTAGTCAGGACAGACAACATGACTGTAGTTTCTTACTTGAATCGTCAAGGAGGATTACATTTTCGTCCCCTGTACGGGCTGGCGAGGAGTGTTTTTCTTTGGGATCAAACCACATTCCTGTCCATCAGAGCAATTTGCGTCCCAGGTCACCTGAACTCAGGAGTGGACTTGCTCTCGAGACAGAGTCTGGAGGACTGGGAATGGAATTACACCCCAGGTGGTGAATCTCGTTTGGCAGAGGTTCGGCCAAGTGGAAGTGGATCTGTTTGCTTCAAGCATGACTACGCACTGCCTGCTCTGATTTTCCCTGTCTTCTCCGTCGCCTCTATGTCTGGATTCTCTGGCCCACAGATGGCCTAGAACCAGTCTGTATGTTTTTCCCCTATCCTGCTGTCCCCAGTTGTTCTGCTCAGAGTACAATCAGACAGTGAGCACCTGCTATTAGTGGCCCTGTGGGGCCCACCCAGTCATGGCTTTTGAATCTGGTCAATTTGTTGATAGGCCTTCTTAGGCAAACAATCTGTTGACACAAGCTTGGGGCACGATTTCACATCCTCGGCTGGATTTATGGAGGCTATGGGTGTGGCCCCTGAGTGGAATGCGTTAATGTGTTCCGGTCTCTTGGCTGAGACTACTGACACTATTATTAATTCTAGAGCTCCCTCCACAAGACGCTTATTGCTTTCAAGTGGAGACTCTTTGCCTCGTGGTTTAGACCACTGGTTCCCAACCTTTTTTTAATTGGCCCCCCCTACATACACATATGGTAATCTGAGCCCCCCCCATATATATTATATATATATATATGTGTGTGTGTGTGTGCAATAATAATATAATTTTCTTTGTCTCTTAGAAATGCACCTTCACAGAGTTGACAGTAGTAGTTTGAGTTAGGATACAGATGTAAATTTATGTTCATTATCAAAATCATTTTGTCACTGTTTTGGAGCACACTGGCATACAGAAAACCTTAAGACGAACATATTGATAGTAACACCCAAAAAACTTTTATTTCATGGGACCTTTAAGGGCTTGCAACCATAAATGCCTATGTTTATCTTCAAATGGTGTCTTCAACGAGGGTATTCTATAAAAATGAAGGCCATCTTTTTTGGCATTCCTATTCTGACACCCAACAGCACAACAAGACATTTTCTAGTGGGTTGTGTTGCGCATTTCACTTGTGTATGATTAGCTTCCACTGTTTTCTGCCCCCACAATGCGCGCACAGCTGCTATTGATGTAACTGTGACATCTATATGAAATTGGTCTATGGGGTTTATGCTTCAAAAAACGTTTTTTCATTATGTGCCCGGGGTACTTGTAACACTGATTTCAGGTATCCTGAGAGCATGGGCAATATAATTTATTTTATTACATTTCCTGAATCCAAACAAAACTGTCCCCAACCCCAAATACAAATGAAGACAAAAACTTTGATTTGCTGTTGTCATACACTCATTAAGTTTTCATACACAATTTTCATCTGCTCAAGTAGATAATTAATGTTATCTTGTGCTTTAGTAAAGTATCTCTGGCTAAAACTAGCTAACATTAAAGTTAGTGAGTCAATGCTAACATACAAACCTAAATAGCGGACTGTTCTCGCATCTTATATAGTCTAGGTCAAAAACACATAAACGAATGTCTACATTTCAGTGCCTCTCCATATTAAACTGGTTAAATGTACATTAATTTAATCATACTCTGTGATACATGAACTGTGTTGATCCTGCATGTTGTCATCCACAATCGTGATGACTGTAATATGAGACTTCTCCCGTTTGCATTGTCATCTGTTAAAGCCTTGCTTCGATTTACCCACCGTATTTATTTTTAAATATTTTATAAATCCCTCCATGAAATATTTAATTCCCATTTGGTGGCCTTCTGTGTACAAAATTGTGCAAAAACATTGTGGAACAAGGTTTTCATACTGCAGCTGTCATTATAAGACAGTGAGCAACTCTGTTTGCTTGTCTGAGAGAGCAACGGTAACTAAAGGAGGGAGTGGGGGGGGGCTTACCGATAGGTCAATTGAGATAAATCAGGAAGATTACTTACAAATCAGTATTTTGTGGTAGAAATGATGGTTCTACCATACTTGTAATAAGGAGTAGAATTTACAGTTTTAGCTGTAGGCCTATGGAGTTTACACAAGACTAGATAATAATCTGAGATATCATCACTTTGCTGCAGAATTTCAATACCATTAACATCAATTCCATGTGTCAGTATTAAATCTAAAGTATGATTTCGACAAGGAGTAGGTCCTGACACGTGTTGTCTAACCCCGATAGAGTTCAGAATGTCTATGAATGCTGATCCTAACACATCTTTTTCATTATCAACGTGGATATTAAAATCACCAACAATTACGAATTGCAGCCAGCACTAACTCTGATAGAAAATCAGCAAATTCTTTAATAAAGTCTTTAAGGTGCCCTGGCCTGTATACAGTAGCCAGTACAAACATCACATGGGGATTTATCACTTTATCACTATTTAACACTTGTTTCTCTAGATTGCACCATTACTTCAAAGCCTGTCTTCTGAGAAATACTGAGAATATTGCTATAAATAGTAGCAACACCTCCCTTTTGCCTTTTGGACTTGGCTCATTTTTGTAACAGTAATCTTGGGTGGTAGACTTGTTTAAAATAATGTCTGCTCTGGCATAGCAGACGCATGCGTGGAAGCGATCTAAATTATGAGTGACATATACGCGCTACAGATTGCTTCCGCGCATGCGTCTACTGTGCCAGAGCATGTTGACTCGTCACATGCCGGCTGTAGTGAACATGTTCAGGACAGTTGGACATTGTTTCGTGTCTTAAGACCTCAATGTATCATCTTGGATGCCCTGGGAAAATTTTCATTTTCGGGTGAACTATACCTTTAAGTAACACAAAAGAGGTCTTATTTTTAAACTACTTCAGATCGTCAATCAATCTGCTTTGATTGTTAACAACATAATAGATGCTATGTTACAATTTATTAAACACCATTAAATGCTAAATAATAGAATGCAAGGTTTTCCTCGAGTATTTGCTTTCTATTTTTCTGTCTCTGTTGTATATTTTTAATAATCACCATTTGTTATTTATATCTGCTGAGCGGGTGGTGAGCAACACAGGGAACTGTTTTGTCTCCATTCTCGTCAACCTCTAGATACATCAGACTTCAGTTAAAACTCTATGACCTGCCACCTACAGAAGTTTTCAGATGACTCTGCTGTGGTTGGTTGTGTTGAGAGTGGGCAAGAAACTGAGTAAACAGTGGTGTGGAGTTAATCACTAACACATTAATGGAACTAATTGACTTCAAAAGGAAAAAGGATCAACCCTCACCTTTTCTGTTCATGCTAGTGATGTGGAGATAGTGGACTCTAATCAGTACCTGGGGATCCACATTGATGACAGACTTGCCTGGACTGGACTGAGAATACCAAAGAGATCTACAGAAAGTGTCAGAGCTGACTCTACTGCCTGAGAAGAATCAGGTCTTTCGATGTTTGTAGATGCTTGACATGTTCCTTAAGTTTGTTGTTGCCGGTGCTCTGTGCGCTGGGGCATTAGGATTTAAGCTAGGGGTACTAACAGGTTAAACAAGCTTCTTGGGAAAGCAGGTTCTTTCATTGGAATCAGGCCCGGTTCTTGGCGGCTATGGAAGGGTGGGCTGGCAGATATCCTGGGTGGCCATTTTTTTAGTCATCATATCATCACATAGTCAATTGTATACTGTAGATATTACTATATTAAATGTACACTGAAAAAAGCTTTCATGAACAGCCTAGATTAGAATATCATGCACTTTCACAGCAAAATAAACTTTTTTCAGCATTGAAGAAAAAGCCCTCTTTGTTCTGTTTCTCTGGATCACTGTTTCTATGCTGGTGATTCTTTTCAACTAACTTTTTTATTAATACCAAACAAGGCCGTAATCATGTCTAGAACTTTGGGAGGACCAATCGTTTTGAAGAAAATAAAGACCAGACCACTATGGTAATGGTATTTATTTAAAGAAACTAAATAACTAAAGGATTTAAATGGATTTAGGGGAATAAATTAAAAGAAAAGAACACTTTCTACTTAACATTTTTTTTAAGTAATTAATCTGAACTGCAAATAATATATTTTTTATTGTAAAATATGCATCCATTCAATTTCAGTTGTATAGTTGAAAACGCAAAACAGGAAAAGGGTATTGTCATCATAATCAATTATGAATTACATGAATCACCTAAATGATAGTCATTTGGGTGGGCTTAGCCCCTGCCTGGAGCCGGTGTAACGACGAAACGTGCTACCTATCAGATTGTGCTACCAATAATATATTTGCATTGTTTTAAGGGTAAGTTTAGGGTAAAGGTAGGTGTGGACGGGTAGGTTTAGGGTAGGGGTAGGTATGGACATTAAAAAAAGCCTCAAACCACATGAATAAGATGCTGGTAGCACAATCTGATAGGTAGCATTTTTCGCGATCGATTTGTGCTACCTATCTGTTTTAATGGGAGGTAGCACAAATCGTCAGAACACCGGCCCTGATTGGAATATACCTGAACATGCTTGAGGCTGTTGCAGAGAGGAGAACAATGTCCAAATTGCTGACCATCATGGACAACATCCCTCCATGACATGCTTGCTGGAATGAAAAGTACATTCAGCAAGCAACAGATCCAGCCCGGTGCAACAGAGGATGCTACAGGAGGTCATTCTTGCCTACTGCCATTAGACTTTACAATTAATCCGTCCTGTGCAGAAGTATCATTAACCCTCCACCCTAGGAAATAGGACCCTCCCCGTATTTCAGATGTACCTAACACAATAAATTCAAGGATCGGTATTATTAATATATTCCACTCTGTATTGTTTTAATAGTTATATCATCAAAATAAATCCTTTCTTTGTTAGTTTGACTTTATGATATTAATGTTTAGGGCTCAAAATGATCAGATGTTTGTCTTTAGCCCTTACAAGCAATGTGAAAGAACAGATGCTCAGATACAGTGGTCAGATGCTTTACAGATATACAGGTGAATGTTGACAGAAGCCAATTGCAGACATTGTTTTGTTAATATACAATCACACAGTCACAAGTTTGCTCTGGTTCTTTCTAAAAAATGCATCAAACATTTTTAAAGGCATGTTACTGAAAAAGTCACCAACCCCTGGTTCCCTGGTATAAATGGTTTCTGCATCCAAACATGAATGTTGCACCTTTTAGACAGTCTCACATAAGGGTTATAAGATACAATGAGTCACTAAACTCGCTGTTAATGTAATAGCCTTATTACTTGAAAGTGTACAGAGGGATGACGCAATAATTATAAGTTAATTTATGAAGTGAGGAAAAGAAGGGGTGGTTTTAAAAAATCTACACTTATGAATAAAGAGGTTAGCACAACAAGGAAGGTTGTTAATTAAGTAGTGTTGCATACAATCTTTTTTACACCAAACTTAACTTGTTTATAAGGTTAACATGGATATTGAGACTGGACATTCTGTTATTCAAGTGAGACCAACACCGATTTGAATGGATACAGTTGAAGAACATTTGCTCAGTGATTTCAATATCACTTTCACAAAATTATCTGCATCATTCATATTTTACTGGAAAAAAAAATGTATAGCCTGAATACACTTTAGATAAAAGCGTCTGCTAAATGCATAAATGTTAATTTTAAATTGAAGCTCTTTTACTTTTGACAAAAGTGGAAAAGAGAGGTAGCTCATTCTTATCCTTTTTGATTCCTTTGAATCAAAATCTTAAAAAATATGGTGACGTATTAGTCGATTTGGGAAAAGTATATTAATGAAAATGTTTCTTACAAACAAAGTTGGTACATTTTTTTTCTCTGGAAGAAGTGCACTATCCAGGACTTTTATTTTGATCCGACGATGTGACGTCTAAAGCCTGCGCCGCGCTGGGATTCGGCTGAAGAAAGAGGTTGGTGTTTTTGAGTATTTAAAGTCTTTACAAGCAATGTATAATGAATGAACGATTATTGAATGTAACATTGCAATAATTTATCTAACATTTAGAAACGACATGTTGTGAGTAAATTAAGCACATCAGCACATGACTAACAGAAAAGGTGCGACTTATTTTGCTCACTTTATCAGTTTATTGTAAATACGAACTTGGTCACACTGGAAAGAAACGTTGTTAACTGAATCAATTGCTTTGCAAAATGATTACGTGTTCACTGACAAGCCGCGCAAATCCAGGTTGATAATGAACGTGGTTTGCCAGTGAACAACGGCTCTGTGTGGTAAATGATGCTCAATGTGAAATCACACACATGATGGAAATGAAGGCTGATTACAGGACCGGTGTTACGAGATTTTTGGTTTCTGAGATATTCGGTTTCCGTGGGCGGGGCATACATGAATATTAATGAGACATTACCAGACATGCGGCTGATTATGAAACTGAGAATCTCAGTTCCGCTCTATCTCAGAATGTTTGAGGATTATTTTATTAAGTTAACCTTCACAGACCTATGTCTAAACTATGCAATTATGTCTAAACTACATTTGTTTACCTTCTTATTTTACTTTTATTTTTTTTATTGCTATGATCGTATTTCGTGTGCAGTCATCCATGACTAAATGAGAATGACAGGCATTTACTTCATGTGGATACCTTATCTAGAATGCATCTATATTGATTTCAGTTAATTGCGGTAGCTTTCTGCCTTGCGATGCTTTAAACTTGGACTTTATTGATTGTTATCCGTTATTGAATACATCACTGCCTGTAACATCTAACATAAACCTGTAAATGTATCTGTGAATTCAATTAATACGTTTGTTTGTAAACTATCCTGATGTGATTGTTTTTTAAGTCTCGTTAACTTTTGATCAAACCACACATTTTTGTTAATAACCTTAGACTAATTATTAGCCAGACAGCACACAAGATTGAAATAGATATCTGTTCTTTTATCATGCGTTCCACTGTTGTGTTGAATGAAAAGCATTTGAATTTACCAAATTATCATGCAAATGTGTTGCAGTAGTTTGTCTAGAAAAAGTATTGAAATAGAAAGTTACAAAAAAAGTATAAAATATGTTGGTACATCTGCTGTAAAGGAGAACAAGTACATCAGCCTTTTATGAAATCAATTCATCAACCAGTTTTGGTGGTGTCACATTTTTTCATTATTATTATCTACAGTAGAATTTTGGACAAAGTTGTAAAAAAGAAAAACCCTCTCAATGTTGAGGCCCACAAGAGAAAGAGAGAGTGAGAGGGGAGACAGAAAAGGAATGCACTAGAAAGGTCCTTGGCACCCTGGACAAATGAAGACTGCCTCTATACTCTATACCAGTGGTTCTCAACCTTTTTTTCTACCGGGCCGCACTATGGTCCAAGTGCAAGTCTCATGGGCCGCACGCATGTCATTTACATATTACGTCATCAATACAAACCAACCAGATGTATAATACTATTTATAGCCTAAATATTATGATATCTAAACGATTACATTCATTTAAATAAATAATTTTACTCACCAATAATAAAACACCTGATGCTGTCGGGAACCAATTTTGTGAAATTCTGCTCGAAATGAGTAACAGCACAATGAAGTTGAGATTGTAAATTGCAGTCTGTAAGACGCGCACGGAAGCGTGACTTGACACGCGACATTGAAGAAAGTGTGCGTTCACAAATGTAGACTATGTTGATCCAAATATGGAAATAATTTTCGAATTTAATAATCTGAGGGTCTCTCCAGATATGTTTTGCCACATTTCTGTAATAAGGATGATTGCTGCGTAGTAGTTTATGGGTGTTTCTTTTTTGCATGAACATCTTCAAGTGGGTGGCGGGGCCAGGGGCGGACTGGGACAACATTTCAGGCCGGGAAATCTCCCAATCATCCAGGCCATCCCATGCACCCACAACAAATTCTGAAATATGTACAACCCTATTAGCCTATTTGTATGACAATCCCATAAAAAGGTTTAAGTCTTTAGTCGGGGCCGTGGAAAATAATTAAAGGTTCTCTTTTGACCTGCACCTTTACTTCCCTTTTCCTTTTATTTATTTTCTCCAATTTCTCTGTCACTCCCTTTTTTCTTGTACCTGTCTCTTCTTCACCAGCATGTCTACTGTTATTAACAGAACTGTGTTCACCTTGTTGCAAAACAACCACCTCATTGCAATTTGTTTGCAAATAATTTTGTTATTTCTCTTAAAATGACTTAAATACCCAAGATGAATGTGGGTACCCGGAGCTGTATATACATCTTCGTACTTTTACAAAAACAGGAATACATTTTGCAAAGAGACTGGAGCTGCCTGGCAGAAGCCCCTCCCATGACGCGAATTCACATCTGTTGTGTAGTGAATTTCACGCGCGAATGAAGCGAGTAAACTCAAAATGTTCAAGCGTCCAACTTCGCGCGAATAGCGCGATTTATTCGCGTCTGGTGTGAACGCACCTTCAGTCAAGACTAACCGATTTATAATTTATTATCGATTTATTAGGGAATGCCACAATCGGAAATGATCACATTGGGAAGGCAAAAAAAATATATAATAATAATAAAAAAACACAGAGCAGCGGGCCAAATCAGCCGCCAGGCCACCGGGAAACGTCCCGGTGCTCCCGATGGCCAGTCCGCGCCTGGGCGGGGCAAACCGAAAATAAGTCCAGCACTCTCTTTACTGTTGATGCTGAGACTATTATTGTTTGAATGCGTTCGCTGGCAATTTTACAGCACTAATGGCTGCTGATGACTATTTGAATTTAATTCTGCCAAAGTGCGCGCTTGTAAGTGTTTTTAAATACGTAACATTAATTACGTGAGTACATAGGTCTGCTCATGTCTGAAAATAATATATGAAAAACAATTATTTTACATAACAAATATATTAGCTTATATTTGTTTATTACATTTTTAAATGAATGTAAAAACTAAAACTAATTGTAAAACTGAAAGTTATTTTTTAATTATGTTCAACACATAAGACAATTCAGCATTCAGCATGGTGGGCCGCATTCGGATTCGTGACGGGCCGCATCTGGCCCGTGGGTTGAGAACCGCTGCTCTATACCAACCACTGCAGCTGTCACATTCAATCTGAGAAAGAGATTGAGATCATGGATTAATAAAAACCTTAAATAAAAAATATATATAAATAAAAATGAGTTTTATATACATAAATGAAATCACGTCCTCAGCTAAACATACCCAAGTGTCCAATTTGTCTTCTGTATAAGGATATTCATTACCACAGGCCAAGCATAAGTCACTTAGGTCTTCTATGGGAAAAAAAACAACCAAAAAAACCTTCAAGGTACATAGTCATGACATGCATCATTAAATCCAATTTAAAGAATTTACCCGCTTAATTTAGGAGGCGCTGGCCAATGTCCTTACGTATGACTGCAATGTTGTCAGGACCACATGGGAAATTCAGGTTTCCCCCCATTAAAATGGCTTCTTCAAACTTAAAAAAGGATAGAGAAGGGAAAAAAACTGTTTAGTTTAGTTACATACTTTGCACCCATACACTCAACACATGAATTGCTGTCAGTCTGTAAACTGCTGTAAGGCTGTGAAAAATAGGTAAATATCCAGATTTTTACCATAATGTGTTAATGTCAGTATTATGATGCTCAAATGGAAGCAAACAACCTTGCTTTCAAGCTCCTTTCCAGGCCTGAGGTGCTCGAGATCCATAGAAAAGAGTTTTGTATGGAGGTATTTTGCTCCAGATTCATCCTCCAATTTTTCCTGCCCAGATGTCTTGTAACACTAACCAAACACAAAGAGGCAATGCTTCATTTTTCATTACAATTAGTTTTGAAAATTAAAAGGATGCTACATACAAGTAAGTTGGTATGCAGCAGGCTTTGAGG
This sequence comes from Ptychobarbus kaznakovi, assembly GCA_027422405.1. Classification (NCBI taxonomy): domain Eukaryota; kingdom Metazoa; phylum Chordata; class Actinopteri; order Cypriniformes; family Cyprinidae; genus Ptychobarbus; species Ptychobarbus kaznakovi. Next base: position 43,994 of record JAPDDN010000075.1, on the reverse strand, counting down.
CTGCAGGCAGGGAGGAGGTAGTAGGCTTTGAGGCTGCAGTTAGGGAGGAGGCAGCAGGCAGGAAGGAAGCAGGCTGGGTAATGGTATGAGATTGTGATGAGAAAATAGATAGTGTGATGGGCAAATGATGCAGGGTAAATTGTGTAACTGGCAAAGTAACAAGATGTGTGAATGCGAGATGGGTTTGAAAAGGTGGGCACTTGACAGTGACTGGTGTTAGAACAGGAACTGAAGGCATAGTGGCAGGTAAGGATGTTGTCAAGTTGTTTTTTTAATGAGAGGCTTAATAACAGCCAATTTAAAGGTTTTGGGGACATACCCTAATGACAATGACAAATTGATAATAGCCAAAATAGTATATATGACTTCTGGAAGCACCTCTTTTAGTAGTTTAGATGGAATAGGGTCTAACATAAATGTTGTTGGTTTAGTGATTTAACAAGTTTATACAATTCTTCCTCTCCTATAGTAGAGAATGAGTGGAATTGTTCCTCAGGGGATCTATAGTGCACAATTTGATGTGATACTGCAGCTGCAGCTGCATGGTTACAGTTTGATCTCTAATAGTATTGTTTTGGAAGTAAAATATAGAGATGCACAGATTGACTGGCCAGTGATCTGAATTGGCCGATTTCTCGCATGACCGGATCGGTGACCGCCCAGTCAGTCTCACGTCTTGCCGATTCCGAGCTGATCATTTTATTGCCAGCGGCGCAGGCCAAGACGTCACACCCACGCGCACACTCACAGTAGATATCACAGTTGCGTGTAAGCACGTCGTTTTTGCATGAGAATGATTCTAATTTTAATGGCATTCAGTGTAAGCGGCGACTGATAATGTATTTATTTCGTGCCAGATGAGGCTTGCACAGCCTGAGTGAGTGTGTGAGAGAGGCACCACACACAAATAACTCTCAGAAATGTATAGATGCATACTGCGGTAGAAAAATAAATAAAAGAGATTTACAAAATAGGATTTAGGTAAGCAACATTAGACGGCCATGATGTTTCCCCGAATAACAATATCAGCACGATTGCAATGTGACACTGATTAGTATTTCAATAAACAAGAGGTTTAAATTAAGTGACTTAGATTTTAGACAAAATATTGACTGTTTTTGCTCTATTTCGCTGACGAAAATAGAACTGTTGTGTGTCTCTGAGCAACACACAGCGGTGTTTCGTTACTGAATGAATCGAGTGAGTCAATTATTTCAGTGGCCCATTCATAAGGACAGCCAATTGACTCGTTTCTGAATGAATCAGCCGTTTGAATGAATCGGTTGAATTAATTAATAAATGACTCGCTTATTAAAACAGACATTTTCTGCCGCCTACTGGTGGTTTAGTCATATTTAAAAGTACCTTAGCATTTTTTCAACATTTATTTGTATGTTTAAAAAAATACGTAAAACATTAATCTTATTAAATTATTTATGCATTTGAAATTTTGCAGTGTAAATGCAATTATGGCACCTCAGCTTCATCAAACTGTCTGTGTAATTGCATCTACTACCACTTCAGATGCAGCTTCTGTTTCCTCAGCAGTGGAAAGATAGTTTGTTAATACTTCATTTGAATGGTAACAACTCTACAGTTTCTTATTATTATAACGTAATTAATTCAAACAAAGAATTTGATGTGAAAGATGATACATTTAATAAAGTTAGGGGAAATAAATTACCATTTATAAACAGTGGGAAATTGTTTTGTTACATAAAGCAACTCATTTTAAGTTAACTATATCTTCCTCTTTCCAGTCACAGAGCACTTTATTTTGAGAGTTGTTTAAGTGAGATAAAATCTGTGAATTAGTCCAAATTGGGGAATTGTAATTTATAATAATTTATTTTATTTTATAAAAATTCTTTTGTTGATATTTGCATAATTTTTTTTGTATATGCTGTCAATTATAGTTCTTAGAAAGAAAATCGGCAAAATCGGTATCGGCAGATCACACTTCCAAAAAAACGGAAATCGGAATCGGCCAAGAAAATTGCAATCGGTGCATCTCTAGTAAAATAGTTAATAAAGTCATTACTGTTGTGCTGTTGGGAAATGTCAACACCAGTTGATGTTTTATTTTTTGTTAATTTTGCCACTGTATTGAATAAATACCTGGCGTTATGTTTATTTTCTTCTAAAAGAGATGAAAAGTAATCAGATCTAGCAGTTTTTAATAGAGATCGACCGATATATCGGTTTACCGATATTTTTCCCGATATTTAAGCATTTTACCATAATCGGTTATCGGTTTTGTAAAAAAAAAATATCGTTTTTTTTTTTTTTTTTTTTGTCAAATACATAATTATACAGAGTATAACCAGCAGTGAAATTTTGTTCTCTGCATTTGACCCATCCAAGTGCGCACACACACCTGGAGCAGTGTTCACTCAGGAGAAGCTCCAGCACGACCACCGCATGTAACTTTATACAAGATTCACTCGTTTGAAACACACTAAACTATATTAACATTTACTATAGAACCATTATTTCGCCAATAAACATCTAAATAAATACATCTCTATCGAAATTAATTATTTATTATTATCTCAGCAAACGATGCAGTTTGAGTATAGTTCTGTGTAAATAGATAAACCGTGCTGTCAGCAGTTTTCATAAATCTAGAATGACAAAAACATTTTAAGAATTCTGATAAAACGTGCCAGTTAAGAAATACAATAAAATACGATGTTTTGTATGTTATAGCTTATTTCAATATTTCAGAGGATATTATTCAGTGAATTAACATTATCCAGTGAATTATTATTCACTCTTTAGCCTATTAAACAGCTTATAAACCTAAAACTGTAGTTTAAAATGAAGATGATATTTTGTTTGTTTTCACTCTTTTCTTTATAGGTTTTAAATAGCCTGCAAGCGCCGTGCGCGTTTTATTTTGACTTTAATATCAGCAGCAATTCGGCGTCAAGCAGTGTTTAAAATAAAAAACTGCAAATACTGTGGAACTAAATAAATGAGAAACGAATGTTTATTTTTTTTTTTTACATTATCACTTAGATCAGGGATAATAGATCGCTCGCGCTTTAGGTCAGTGTTTCTCAACCCAGGGGGGCGAGAGATCAATCTCAAATATAATACATTCACTAATACTATGACTCGCATGTTAAGTAATGTAAAATAAATATATAGCCTATAAATAAATAACAGTACCACCTCTCTACGTATTCTGTGTTTAGGAGGAGAAATACGGTTCTCATGGCGCTGTGAATAGAGACTGAACGGCGGCTCAAAGCCGCTGTATGAGAACATGATACTCAAACTACAGCTCTCGGCTGGATAAAAGAAGCCAGTGTCACACTAGTACACACAAGTTTTGCATGGGCACGTTTTGTAACGAAAGATATGTGATGTAAGCTGTTATATATGATGCACGACATGTGCGTGATCTCTATAACACATTTTTTTGATCGAATGCATTGGCAACACAAGGGACTTAGATTTAATGATTTCAGAAGTCAACAGGCATAAAACGGGCGCAAAAAAATCAAAACTCTCCGCATCGTCTTGTCTGTGTCACCTCACTCTTCTTGTCAGTCATCTCTCTTACGTGATAAATGAAATCTGATATGTGATGTAGAGGTCTGTTTGAGGTTTTATTTAGTGTGCACGTCATGATTTTTCGTGGCCGATTCCGATACCGATTTTTTTCGAGCAAACTCGATTCCGATTCCGATAATTTTTTTTCCTTTAAGCACCAACAAGAATAATGAAAGATTCTAACACAAATAAAGTGGTTATATAGTGAATATAGATTTGATTTAACATTTATATTTAATTGTTTAAAAAATAATATATTTAAGAAAAAATTTGCCCCCCAAATCATGTCTGTGGTGTTTCAGCAATGATGTCTTTAAGAAAAGGATAATTCTATTTGGACTACTTCCTGTGTTAAGGGTCACTGCAGGTGCGGTTGATCTGAGGGGTGCATGGGGAGTACATTCTTCTTATTAATTTTGAAGTTAGCTAATCTCTGACAATTTCATGTGTGTATTAGTGTATGTGGTGTATATGATAACTTGCAGATCTGGCATTTATAATAAAAAAATATAAATATAATGTTGATATTTCCAAAATGTCCCTGATTTGAATCATCATATGGTAGCCTCCATTTTAGAAAAGTCTAAGCTATTTGTATGTGGTGTTACTGTCTCTGGTGTTAATGCATTTTTGGTAACACAAGCCTTTAGTAACTTGCATTTTAAAGTAATAATACGTCTGTGGTGTACTTCAATATGACATAGACATAAGTGGCTGTGTCCAAGTTTTTGATTAAAATTATTTAAAATTCAAAATGTTTTAAGCTTTTATTTATGGATATGCATATTAAACACATTTTAAATGCCTATCAATATATATAAGAAAAAACAAACAAGCATTTACAAATTCTGCCTTTTGCCACCCCAGTTGAAGATGGACAAGATGGTTTTTAAATTGGGTTGAAACTACATAAAACTGCCCTAAATGAAAACATAACAGTAACCATGTGAAATAAAGGCAACATTTGCATAGTTACAATTAAACCACACAACCAACACACATTCAACAGTCCAAACAAAGATGTTACTTAATCAACATTTGTTGTCGTTTTAAAATTGGTTAAAAGAAAAAAGGTATTTACATGAAACTAAATACAATCAAAGTAGGCTATATAAATAAAATATTCCAAAAGTTAAATCAAATAATGTTTAGTGCAACAGCAAAAACAAGATGCTACAGCTCGTGCTTGTTAAACCGAGTCAATGTAATTTTAAGGTAAAATAAAAATAATAATCTCGACAGAACTGACGTTTATACGTTTGAACGTTTTATTCTTTACAAAAAGTAGCATTTCAGCTTTGTCACAAGTTGGTCTGTTTCTTTTCTCATCCAACACGTGAGAAGCTGCGCTGAACAACTGTTCACGTCTATTCTTGTGCAGGGCGTGGACAGATACGCTCGCGCAAATCTAGTGATGGGAAGTTCGGATCATTTACGACTCGGACCTTTGAGTCTCGTTCAAGATGAACGAACGACTCGCGAAGACTCGAAACAGGTGAACTAATTCAGTACAGACCTTTATGGTGCGCTGCGCGACTGAACGAATCACTCCCGAAACGACTCGTGATTCTTTAAATGTTCAAAATGAATCGTTCAAGACCGACCCATCACTAGCAACTTCAGCTAGAGCAGCAAATGAAAGCGGCTCTTATTTGTGTGCCAGTATTGTTACACCAACGCTGTTCGCTTCATTGTAGAATGTATTCCACACAAATGACATTTCGCACTTTCGGAAAAATCGGCCGAAAAAATACAAAAACCGCCTCTCACCCGCTCCTGCGATATATTCACTGTTAGTTCACATTTCTGCTGAAAGACAGAGAGATAGACTAACAAATAAAAGTTTAGTCTGCACAAAATTGTATTTATTTTATTCGTCTTGTCAAGAGTCTTGAATTTATTGACTGACAAATGTCAATAACATTTTGCTGCCAACACGGAATAAAGTGTCACAGACAGAAAAAAAAGTTATATAAAAATGTTTATCCCTATTTTTATTCGTTTTGTCAGGATATAATTCGTTTAGGCTAACATTCAGCCTACAACACAATAGGAAAAACATGTAGGTTTAGCCTAATAGCTGTTATTAGTCTTGTAAAAATACTAAATTCATTTAACAGCTTGCTGTTAACACAGTGAAAAGTGCAGCAGAGAAAAAAATAAATAAATTCGACACAGTCTGTCATTTAAAATGATAGGATAAGCATAATACAAAAAAATGAAAAAAGGAAAGAGAATTGCACGTCCTTCAAGGACATCGCATCCAGACCTGCTCATACTTATTCTGCTCTGTCACTCATCACAACCTGCCTGTTCTGTCTGAGAGCTGTATATTAATTATATTTGCTAGTCTGCTCTGAGCATCTTTGCACACGCTGTGCACAGACAATAAAACGAAGCACTGGTTCGTGCTGCAGCGCGCGCATAACGGTCCGGGTGCAGGCTGAACTGATTGATAAGAATAAAGCGCAGATATACTGTTCTGAAAGGACGTCTGGGAACGGGATATTGTAAGACCACCCGCTCAAATTCAAATTGCGCCAGAGTTACCGACTGTTACCCGCGTTGTATTCGTTGAAATGAAGCAATGCAGACCTAGACTGCTGTGATGCAAGACTCTCGTTCGCTCGGTGCACTGCGTTGAGCAGCCGCGTTCAGTTTTAATTGTAGTGTCCTCTAACTGAACAAATTTATTTTTATTACTATAAAAAATACAATCTAAACGAGGTGCCACGGTGAGCAAATGACTTAAAGGTGTTGCGGCTTAACACCGGTATAACCGTCATCACGTTCATGCTGTTATTTATTTACTTTATAACAGTAAATAAATATCGGTTCTGCATATCGGTTATCGGTACATAAACGTACAAATAATCGGTATCGGTATCGGTTCTAAAAAATCAATATCGGTCGATCACTAGTTTTTAATGCTTTTCTGTAGGATAGGGTACTTTCCTGCCAAGTGATATGAAATACCTCTAGTTTTGTTTTCCTCCAGCTGCGCTCCATTTTCCGGGCTGCTCTCTTTAGGGCGCGAGTGTGCTAATTATACCATGGTGTTGGACTCTTTTCCTTAATCTTCCTTAAGCGTAAAGGAGCAACCGTATCTAAAGTTCTAGAAAAGAGGGAATCCATAGTTTCTGTTACATCATTAAGTTTTTTTGCGCTGTTGGGTGTGCTGAGGATTTGAGATAAATCAGGAAGATTACTTACAAAGCAGTCTTTTGTGGTAGAAGTGATGGTTCTACCATATTTGTTTATTATTGGAGTTGAATTTACAGCTTTAGCTATATGGAGTTTACACAAGGCTAGATAGTGATCTGATATATCATCGATTTGCTGCAGAACTTCAACACCATTAACATCGATTCCGTGTAACAGTATTACATCTAAAGTATAATTTCGACAATGAGTAGGTCCGGACACGTGTTGTCTAATCTCGATAGAGTTCAGAATGTCTATGAATGCTGATCCTAATGCATCTTTTTCATTTATATTAAAATCACCCACAATTAAGACTTTATCTGCAGCCAGCACTAACTCTGATAGAAAATCAACAAATTATTTAATAAAGTCTGTATGGTGCCCAGGTGGCCCATACAGACGTCCTTCAAAAAAGAGTAGGCGTGTAACCCCGGCATCCTGACCAAATTTCCTCATTGGTCTCTGACCATCATGGCCTCCTAATAATCCCCCCACACACAGATTGGCTTCATCACTCTGTCTCCTCTCCACCAGTAAGCTGGTGTGTGGTGGGCGTTCTGGCGTAATATGGCTGCCATCGCATCATCCAGGTGGATGCTGCACACTGGTGGTGGATGAGGAGATTCCCCCCTTCTATGTAAAGCGCTTTGAGTACCCAGAAAAGCGCTATATAAATGTAACGGATTATGTGTGTGCTGGAGCCTGGAATATGCTCATTATGGAGTATTATGTTACTTTAATAGGGTTTAAACGTTTTTGGTTTGTGCATTGTAAATCTATTGTAGTCTACAGATGCTTCATAAATCATATGCATATAGCAGGGGTTCTCAAAGTTTACATTCAAAGGTCCGAATCGGAATTATCATCAACGTCAAAAGGTCCGAAATAATTGTTATTACAAAACTTGTTTTTATAAACATGCTTATAACTTTATATAACAATTCAACTTGATATATGCTTAATTATCATATTTATGACGGCATCAGGTGTACTTGTGTTTACGAAAATTAACCATAGTTTTATACAAATAAAAAAACAAAAAAACATTTGGTTACTATTAAACCATGATAATCACAAATTAACCATGGCCTTGCTACACTAACCATAGTTTAACCATTGTATTTGTAGTAAAACTGGTTATATAAATTGTAATCAATATGCAAAAGAAAAAAAATAATTTTTACTACACTTTTATTATAATAAAACCATGGTTATTTTTCATACAGGTTACTCAACAGTACTGCATTTTTATACAACTAAATGCCCAATAAAGCAGTTCTCATTTAGGCCTACATATTTAATGTTTCTGAAATAGTACTTCAATATAACCTGCAGTCCCTGCAACTGAATTGCCAAAATCTTTAATTATATATATTTTTAAAATATATATTTCATGGAGCACAAACGTGCACTATGTGCATATTTCAACCCTTTACAGACGAACTACATGTTCATGTTCATATGTCAGACGGTCAACAGTGATAGGTTTTTGGAAATGCTGTTTTGTACTCGTTCATTCAGAAGTTTGCTGCGGTTCGGTTCGGTTCTTTGAATACGCTGCTAACTCTGCCGGTGGAGAAAGACTGCGTCGGGAAGGCGAAACCTCGCGCTTGCGGGGCTAAACCGGTGACATTATTCTACTGAATGAAATCTAAGGTTTATCCAAAATGTCGCTAGTTGCTATGTGCTTTGTCTTACAAAAGAGTCTGTAATCACTGCAACACTGGTTAATGCGCTCGTGTGTGTGTGTGTGTGTGTGTGTGCGCGCGCGCGCGCCACGCACACCGCACGGAGGTCTGGGTGATACGAGTGCACTTGAAATATCTAGTGGAGGCGGGTCCGGATTGAATTCCCTCCCAGTCCGGACTTTGAGAAGCCCTGGCATATAGGCACGCATTTTCCTCGCTGCTGATGACTGATAAAGGTCTACTGCTGTGTCAGGCTTACCGTATCCTAACATTTTATAAATGCATTCATTCTAAAAACATTTTAGAAATCGCATTCTCAGCTCGCCAAAATTAATTTAAATGCCATTGTCAATATTATCTTGTTTAAACATTGTATGTATTTCAAATAACTCGCTATCTGCGCTGCATGCATGCAGACAGAGTGCAAGATTTTGCGCATTCGGTGCGCATACTGTGGGGTTATCATTTATTTTTATTTTGTTTGTCAATTTTTTTTCTTGTTTGGTTTAAATTTGTATCATTGCATAGTAAAATAATTCACTTTGTTATGCAGATTCAAAAAGTCTTCACAGTCTACCCTATATATTTGAACAATAGGCCTATTATAATTAGAATATTTTACTTAACCTGTTTTGTATCTTAGTTATTTAATCCATAAACAACTCATGCATTTTATTTTCCAGTGGCATCTATTTAATCTTGACCAATAACTATGATCAACGAATTGAAGCAGTGTTGGTCAGTTAGGTTTTTATAAATAAATGCCAAATAGCATGCAATTCATAGGCTATAACTGCACCTGACTCGAATGTAGACAGGTGAGGATATATTTTAATGTGGATTCCAACCTCTAGCGGTCACCTATAGGCTATAAATGTGCTTTAGTTTTGGCCGTGTTCAAAAGTTTATGGGGAATATCAATTGATGCGCATACAAGTGATCACCAGTGCAATCACTTGCTTTTTTTCTGATAATGAAACGACTTAAAATCAATTCGAAACTGATTTTTATTAATGTTAATTCATAACAACAATAAAACATTGTGATTTTGCAAAATAATGAAAACATACAGGATGCACTTTCTGCCTTCTCTGTGAACTGCAGCGCGTCTCCAAAAAGAACCAAAACTCAGCATCTCGCATAGAGAAATATATCTAGAAAAGTTGAAATGTCTACTTTTAAACGAACCAATTTAAAATGAAATTAATTGTATGAAGGTTGCATTTCTCCCTAAAGGCACGTCCAATGGTCCATACTGTGGAGATGAGTCTGCACTGTAAATTTATTCTTGCAGCCGTCAAGAAAACATTATTAGTTTATTAATAAATAATAAAAATGTCTCCTTTTTCTATACATTAATAATCATTAGTCTATTTTGCCTGTTCTTTGTGGCAAATTGTATACGTGTGCTTGAGTGCGGAATAGGTTGAAGCTCATATGGGTTAGTAGGTCTATTAATTTAATATAAAATGCGTGATTAGCTGAATAGCCTAATGGCTTAAATGAATGACTAGTTAACTAGAAAAATCTTTGGCAGCCCTATTAAATACCCACTAGACGTCTCTGTTAAAGTTTTAAAGCATTTGTATAGGGTTCTTCATAGTTGAATGAATTCCGCTTTCAGACTGGTCATTTCCATAATGGAGAGATGTCACGTCCATAACATTGTGGCCTAATGGATAGAGCGTCGGACTTGTAACCCGAGGTTGTGGGTTCGAATCTCGGCTCCGGCAGGAATTGTTGGTGGGGGGAGTGAATAATGAGCGTTCTCTCCACCTTCAATACCACGACTGAGGTGAGACCCTTGAGCAAGGCATCGAACCCCCAACTGCTGTATTGGCTGCCCACTGCTCTGGGTGTGTGTGCACTTGGATGGGTTAAATGCAGAGCACAAATTTCACTGCTGGTTATATTCTGTATAATTGTGTATGTGATGAATAAAAAATCATCTTCTCTTCTTGATTTTTTCCTCTGAAACACAAAAACTAATATATATTTTTTATATATTTAATGCTTTGTAAATAGCCAACCCTTCTCCATTCGGCAGATGTTGCTTCTGGGCTGTGCATTGTAATTCACAGAAAATCTACAAAATGTGTTGTCTCCCAGAAACTTGTGTTATTTTTTGTCACGTCCGTAACACGTGTTTTCCCCCCATTTAACATATAAAACAGGGTTATAGATAGAAATCCACATATATATAGGTTTACCGATATTTTTCCTGATATTTAAGCATTTTACCATAATCGGATATCGGTTTTTGAAAAAAAAACAATAATTATTAAAATTTTTTTTTGTCACATACACAATTATACCATATAACCAGCAGTGAAATGTGTTCTCTGTATTTGACCCATCCAAGAGTACACACACACTTGGAGCAGTGGGCACTGTTCACTCAGGAGAAGCTCCAGCACGGCCACCGCATGTAACTTTATATAAAATTCACTTGTTTGAAACACACTAAATTATATTAACATTTACTATAGAACCATTATTTCACCAATAATCATCTCTATCGAAATTAATTATTTATTATCTCCGCAAGCGATCGCAGTTTGAGTATAGTTCTGTGTAAATATATAAACCGCACTGTCAGCCGTTTTCATAATTTAGAATGACAAAAACATTTTAATAATTCTGATAAAACGTGCCAGTTAAGAAATGCAATAAAATACGATGTTTTGTTTGTTATAGCTTATTTCAATATTCCAGAGAATATTATTCAGTGAATTAACATTATCCAGTGAATTATTATTCACTCTTTAGCCTATTAAACAGCGTTTAAACCTAAAACTGTAGTTTAAAATGAAGTTGATATGAATTCTGTCCTTTATTTTCTCCATTTGAAAACATTAGACATTATTTTGCTTATTGTTAATATCAGTGTTGCTGATGATGCTTTTTATAAATAAAATGTTTTTATTGTTGTAATTTTGAAGATTAAATTTTACATACAAATTTTAATTTTCAACAGTTTTTTGTTGTTGTTAAGTTGACTGAAAGGAGGAAAAACCAAAGCGAAGAATAGACTTACTTCACTCTGTTATTTATTTACTTTATAACAGTAAATAAATATCGGTTCTGCATATCGGTTATCGGGTACATAATAGTACAAATAATCGGTATCGGTTATAAAAAAATCAATATCGGTCGATCACTAGTTAGACTGATATTTTTCTGATGTCTGGACTCTATATTAAGGGGTTTATATAAAAAATAAAAATAGATGGTTTAATATATTGGTAATAAATATAATTTATGAATTTAGATTTGAGATTTTGACTCCAAATGTCACGTCCATGGAATTGCCCTATGTCTATTATAACATTTATGTAGTTTTGTTCGCTTGGTTGTTTCCTTATAAAGGTCCAGACATTGTTCTATTTTTTTTGTCAGGTCTTTAAAAAAAATTATATGATGTCATTACGTTGCTGTCTTGCCGCCAGCCAATCACTGCGTTGCTGATTGTGGTTTCGAGTATCGATACATCTGCCCTTTTCAGGGAACACGAGAATGCGCAGTGATCTTAGACAACTTAATACAGATATTTTAATCAAATATGCAAATTCGTTTGAAAAACCAAATTAAATCAGTTATCAAGATTACAAAATCTGGAATCTTTCAAATCATCTCAGATCTATTAAGCTGGGTACGAAGAATGGACAATAATAATAGCAATAATAATAATAACAATAATACATATTTATAATAAAATAAATAAATAATACTAAACTAATTTAAAAACAGAAAATATCTAAATATGTAACTGTTATATAATTTGTGTCCTTTATTAATCTGCAGTGCTAGTTTTGCGTGTTTTTTTTTTGGGCTAATCAGACATTTTAAGACCAATAACTATCAATTTGGGGTGTGTTTTCCAAAAGCATTGTTTCCTAACTATGGTCACAACAAGATCCATTGAACTCTATTGGTAATGACGTAACCTGAGACCATACTTACTTTTGGGAAATGCACCCCTGACTGATATTCTTGCCAGAGCACTGACTACTGAACTAGAGCACAGACTGAAACGCACACAGAGAAGTTTGCATTTATCATTCTGTTAATATTGTACAATAAGGTTCATTAGTTAACAATATTAGTAAACATGAACTAAAAAATAACAATACTTCCACATCATTTATTAATCTTAGTTAATGTTAATTTCAGCATTTACTAATTCTTTATTAAAATCTCAAGTTGTGTTTGTTAACATCAGTTAATGCACTAACATTAGCAAAGATGAGAAAATGGTGTAATAAATGTTTTGATCATTGTTTGTTCATGTTAGTTACTACATTAACCTTATTGTAAAATGTTACTTTTATTATCTCTGTTAATTGATCTCATCTTAAACAAACAGAAAAACACTCCTGATGAAACAACTGGGATCCACCTGACATATCATTATCAAGATGGCATTTATTAAAGAGGAGACTGAAGACATGAGGATTGAAGAAACATTCGAAATAAAACAAGATACTGAGGAACAAACAGGTTGGTTTTTCATTCTCTAAGAACGTCATGTGTCTTATTTGAAGTGGTTTAATTTGACATGAAAAGGGTTGCCTCATCTAGAGAGACATGGCTTGCATATCCCTTCATGATAACTAAACCTCCATGATTGACCTTACCATAATTGATACTTCTACCCCCTGTTGTTTTTTCCACATTGTTAGTTTAATCGTTCATGTCACTCAAGTTATTATCCATTCTGTTATGTTGACTACTGTCCCTTTAAATCAGGGATCCTCAAATCTGGCTTGCGATATCCACTTTCCTGCAGAGTTTAGCTCCAACCCTGATCAAACAAACAAAGTGTGTTAATCAGTGTCTTCAGGATCATTAAAAAAATCACTGGTCTGTAAGTTTGATCAGGGTTAGAGCTCAACTCTGCAGGAAATCGAATCTTGCAAGCCATATTTGAGGATCCCTAATTTAAAGGGACAGTAGTCAACATAACAGAATGGATAATAACAAGGGGTGCTCCGATCAGGATTTTTGAGGCCGATCACAGAAAGCCGTATCTGCCGATACCGATCTTTTTAAAGCCATGTTTGATCAGGTTTGGAGCTAAACTCTGCAGGAAATTGAATCTTGCAAGCCAGATTTGAGGATCCCTGATTTAAAGGGACAGTAGTCAACATAACAGAATTGATAATAACTAGGGGTGCTCCGATCAGGATTTTTGAGGCTGATTGCCGATCACAGAAAGTAGTATCTGCCGATCCGATATCGATCTTTTTAAAACCATCTTTTTATCATGTAGAATTATTTATAGTATTTATTTATAATTTATTTCATAGTGTCTGAATTTCATTTTTGAAAATGGGGGGAATTCCCCTCTTAGGTGACTCGTGTGAGAGATTTTTTTTTTTTGTTTGAGGGGTGGAGGGGGGCATTTTTTTTTATTTATTTTGTATTTTTTCCGCTACCCGACCGCAACCGCATGCAGTGCTTGTTTCACACATACTCCGTTTGCGGTGCATGTTTTTTTCCGCACCCATGTTAACGGATTAAAGCGTTCACACTACACTACACGGTCTGCTGCAGTGCAGAGATTGTTTCCGCACCGAGTCTATTTTTGCTGTGCTGCACACGCTGAATTAAAGTGACCGTGCTTTGTTCACGGTAAAAATTAACAAGGATTGACATGGAAATGTAGTAATTTCACAATAAATAGATACAATTAAAGTCTACTGTGTTTCACAGGCTTTTTGGCTATGTTTAAAACAAATAAAAGTGCACTTTTAGATAAACAAGGCAACATATGCACTTGTGTCTTGTGGAGGTAGAAAAAACAAAGTTCTTTAAGACCTGCGGGACTGTTTGTAATAAAGATGTAAAATTAAAAGGCACGAGAGCCGACTGTTTCTGTCATTGGTAAGTTTTAATTTAAAATATTTGTGAAAAGTAGGCTGAATGCTGTGTTTAAATGTGTTTGCACTTGCTTGAGCAACTTAATATACAAATCCAGAAGCCAAATGCATGTAATACATTGTTTATATGAATTGAGTTTAAACGTGAATATGTCTATGAAAGATTGTGTAATAGGGGTGGGAGAAAAAAATAGATCCATCGATGCAGCGTGATTCTCTCTCCAACGATTCTGAATCGATTCTGAGAATTTCAGAAGCGATTCTAAGCTTAGTTTTTAACCAGATGTGCGATGATTTAGTTTGCTTTAGAAACACCCGTACGTATGCTGCTTGCTTCTAATTCCTCACACACATACACCACTCGAACCTTCCGTAAAATAATCCTTCATAAAGTTCGGAAAGGTTGAAGCGAATTACAAGGATATTCACGCGCTTCATTGCACAGGATCAGTGTTCCCTTTGGAAATGTAATAGGTTACAGATTACAAGTTACCCTACTTAAAATGTAATAAGTAGTGTAACTTTTCAATTACTTTATAAAAGTAAAGTAACTGATTACATTTGATTACTTTTTGATTACTTTTCTAAATTTCTAATGTTTTCAACTGTCAATCATTTTTAAACACTGTAAACCAGGCAGGGTTAACCTTACAGTAGTACTCAACACTGATTACTGTCAGACTTTCCAAATCCTTCATCACTTGAATTAAGATGATAATATTATAATTTTAAAGGAGACAGTGGATGCAAAATATCTTCATTTGCATGTAAATATACGTCTTTGCAGTGTGGACACAATCACCCTACAATGGTAAAAATGAACTCCTTTTTCAATCCCCCCAAAAGCCAACAGTCTCAATTATCAAGCCATTTTGATTTTGTAGTGAAAACCAGCGCTCTCTCCACCCTCAATACCACGACTTAAGTGAGACTCTTGTGCAAGGCACCGAATCCCCAACTGCTCCCGGGCGCCGCAGCATAAAAGGCTGCCCACTGCTCCGGGTGTGTGTTCACGGTGTGTGTGTGTTGTGTTCACTGCTGTGGTTTGTGCACTTGGATGCGTTAAATACAGAGCACAAATTCTGAGTATGGGTCACCATACGATGGCCACAAGCGTGACTTCACTTTCTCTCCAAATTAGTTTATGTCTCTGCCCAAATCATTTTACTCCAGACTGCTTTCTGAATGAGGGACAATTCGAGGCAAGTTTTGTTAAAAAGTTCAAAATAAGGATGGATCAGCAACCATTGTTCGTGATCCAGCTACACCTCCAGAAGAAGTAAGTTTGACACTTTATATTTTTTTTATGATTATCTGCAAATCGCCTTTGCTCTTCCACAGAAGAGAGGGGCGGATGAGCAGAGCTCATTAACATGTAAAGAGATATGCATCGAAACGAGTCGCTGTGTTTTTTTACACACCCACCGAGACCATTTCAAGATTACCCTAAAGAATTATACCCACTTGTGGAAAATGGGCATCTGATGTCCTCTTTGAAGCACAGCCACCTCAAAATCAGACTTACTTTAAAATCATTATGAGGTGAAATACAGATTTAAAATCATTACAATAAATATTTTAATAGCTATGATACTGATTTTGAAATCAAATCTTTGCATAGCTATGACATGAAACACTGGAATCTAATGATGCCTTAGAAAAAAACAGTTTATCTTAAAAAAAGAACCCATATAGGAAATATAAGACTTATCAGATAAACATGTTATACATTTCTGAAACATTGGTGTTTCATATTTTAGAGCAATCACTGCAATTTATGAAAGAAATCAATTTCTGTATGTGGGAGTGTGTGAAAAAAATCAGATGTAACCCTCTTTGTAATCCTTAACATTTTCATAAGTAACTGTAATTTAATTACACATGTTTTTCTTAGTAACTGTAACTAATTACAATTCACTTTTATTTAGTAATTAAATTACGTAATTCCGTTACATGTAACTAGTTACTCCCCAACACTGCACAGGATGCGCTGTGAGTCTGAGAGACGCACGCTTTGTTTGATGTTATTTTCCTTACAAATGCTCTACGAAGTCATCATTTATGTGGTTTGGAATGCAGTGGACTTATATATTTAAAATATGAACTTCACTAACAGAAGGCTGCTTTCAATTTCAAATGCTGACTCGCTGTGTTTGTGTGTAGTCTACTCGCGCATGCGGCTGTGCTCGACTCCGTCTAAGAGTGGTTGAATGTACTTGCATCTCAAAATGGTTTTATGACGCAAAATTAATGTAAACACAGCCAGTTATGTCTTAAAGGGATTAAACGGACAGGACAAACCACATTACTTCTTATGTGTCAAAAGAGATCCGAGTGTGAATGCAGCTTAAAAGGTCTCCCGCAGTCTATGATGTCATAGTAAAAAACAACAGTAAAGATGAAGAAAAATCACTCACAGTTCTTGAATAGAAAACATTCAGATAATCTTAAATACTGAAAACACTCTTTGTTTGTTATATTTCTATGCTTCTCTGTATTATTTGCTTCTTGCTTGTATGTTTTAAAGTTATATTAGTTTAACATTCTTAACATACAACTGTTTAAATATTTTTTTAATTTTTAATTATTTTAAAAAGTAGGGGAGACCGGGGACAATTGTAACAGACTCAATTCCTTCAATCAGAATCAAGCTAGAGTGAGGAAACCTAATCTGCAAATGCTCAGTAAGATTATCTCTCTGCCTGTGGAAAAGGAGCACAAGCATTTCACCTCAACAGAATTGTTTAACAAAATACTGATTTTGTGGTATGAAAATACATTTTTGGATGTAAAGTATTTTTCTGCTCCTGTCTAAAGTTTAGATGATCGCGAATTTAAACTAAATACATTTTATCTCTAGGTTATTGATTGAAAATTAACATGAACAACCTATGCTAATATAGGTGTGGCTAGCTAGGTTATGAGATTTTATCATGGCTGCAAAATCGGGGGCAATTGTACACTGTTACAATTGCCCCTATAGCCACAGGGCCCAGTGTAAACACCTTGATTTTATGCGTTGACATAAAAGGTTGGCGTTTTTTTGTTAGAAAATAAGCATATTTTAAATGTAAAATTACAATACAAATGATTAGTGTTGCTTTTAAATCTTTTAAAAATAAAATGTTTATTTTCTCCACATGATCTCATTGAGTTCTTCTGTTAATATGCTGATCTTGTACCATTTCATTAAAGACTGTGCTTGACTCATCAGTTAAATAATGTATTTGAGTAAAATATATTCCATGTTATATATTCCAAACACTGTTACAATTGCCCCCTTTAATTTAGTTATTTTAATACTTCAACAAACTAAACAAGGCTCGAAATTGCAACCATTTTAGTCGCATATGCTCCCATAATTTAATCAGTGCGACCTCAAAATATATTTAGGAGCATTTGTGAGAGTGTGTATATATATATATATATGTTGTTGTGCAACTTGTTTTCATTTCTCTAAAAACGTTCAGTTATGTGCCTTCTGTGTGCCGATAGAACGATCTGCCGTTCTATCAAACGTTACATAACTTCATCTTTACATTCTTACATTAAATGCAGATTTTAGATTGATATTAGCTGTCAATCGCTCAGTCACTGCTTTCCGCTGTCAGGTGACAGGGAGATAACTACAGCAGGAACAGCAAAGGGCTGAAGAAGAGAGAAAATGAAAAGAACACTGACAGGTTTCTTTTGTAAAGAAACCAAAAGTTACAAATAATGGAGCTGACTAAAGCCATCATGTGGTGAATTTTGATCCACCAGCCGAAAAGGGCGGCGTACAGTTTCGGTTGAAAGACTTCAAGTGGCTCCGCTATGAAAATGTATTGTGCTCTATCCATTGCGTTCACTTTAAAGCCGGACGGAGTTTGCAGGTAACACTAACAGCATTCGCCACCCAATCTACACATTTTAAGCTCGAGAGCTTGGTTAAACACGTAGAGTGCCAAACACAAGAAACGCAGGGACAAGTGTGTGGCAAAATGTTCAGGATCATCAGGTTCAATCGTTAAGGCCTTTAATTGTCAGGATGCTCACGTAGGGGTCTGCGATAATATCATAATTGTTGTTTTAACAATATGTGATTTGATATTATCGAGTATATTGCAAACACCAAACAAAACACCAACAGAGAGTGCACGCATAATGGTAGGTTAGATTAGTGCGTGTGTGCACTTAGAGTGCATTTTTTTCACTGCATGATTCAGTCTATTAAAATGCATAACAAAATTCAAGATATGGAAGCTTTATATCATTTCATATAGTTAATATCACACAAAGAGTGCAATTTATTCCTCCAAAAATCAGCATGATTACAAATGTGATATTAATTGTATACAACAGATTAATAAACAAGAAGTTAATATTAATAGACTTACATTTTAGATACCATATTTCCTGTGTTTGCTCTATTTCGACAACAAAAATAATTCCAAACAAAGCCACAGCACTCTTTTGCATCTTTGAACAACAGGACAGCGCTTCGTTCCTGAATGAATCAATCGTTTAAATGACTCTGTTCACTCGCAGTGACTCACTTATTAACAGTGACTCGCTGCTCCCTACTGGTGGTTTTAATTTAAAATGTAAAGTTTTTTTTTTATATAATTTCAAATATGAGTATTCAACGTTGTGTGTTTACATGTTTTATGTTTATGTTTAGATATGCATGTGTAACTGCAGGTTAAATGCATACATGTCCTACATTAAGCAGTGTGTAAATGCATCTAAAAGCCACTTCAGAAATTCTAATTCAAAAATGTATTTTGTTGATAATGATTTAATTTGCTTGATGACTGGCCAAATGTCTTATTATTCTAATTGACTGATTAAAAGGAAGAATTTGACTCAAATGATGATGCACACTTTTAGAAAAAAAATTGCTTATTTGTAAAAATTTGCATAAAAGGAAAAAAAACACTATTATTATTATTGGAAATGATTAATTTATATCACTGCTATGAACTGAATATGAAGAATATCAAAGTCAGCTGTCCACGGTAGTCCTTAAGATCAGCACAATAACACACTCAGCAAAATATTGTCTAATTATCGTTATCGATAAAATCCTAGAAAATATCAACATATAATTGTCAATATCGCACACCCCTAGCTGACAGTCGTTCCGTGAAATTGGCAGAGCTGAATGTAAAATTTAACACTGCATACACCATCCTAACCCTTGCCAAAGAGGAACTCTCTCTCTGTGTTTAACCAAACTCAGATTAATTTAGGTGGTTTACGAAAGAGATCTGTCAGTGTTCTTTTCATTTTCTCTCTTCTTCAGCCCTTTGCATTTCCTGCAGTAGTTAGCTCCCTGTCACCTGGCAGCAGAAAGCAGTGATCTAAAATCTGCATTAAAGTTAAGAATGTAAAGATTAAATCTGTTAATATATAATTTGTAGCTGTGGTGCTCATTCATTTTTGGTGGGTACTCCTAAATTTTTGCTGGTGCTCTTAACTTTTTAAAGTTGGGAGCACCAGTGCTACCAAGTAAAAAAGTTAATTTCGAGCCCTGCTAAATGGAAATGAAATCATACACTGAACAAAATTATAAACGCAACACTTTTGTTTTTGCCCCCATTTTTCATGAGCTGAATTCAAAGATCTAAGACTTTTTCTATGTACACAAAAGGCCTATTTCTCTCCCTCGCTCCGCTCACGCTCCACTCCGCTCACATGCTCTGCCCCTAATCGTGAACTGAACATGTTCATGAACAGACGTACCGCTGTATCAGCACCCTTATTTGTGCATATTTAATTTGAAAAAAACATGATATGTATGCATACACAGTGCTGGTTTATGTTTGGAGCACAAGAGGATATAAAATGTTCACAAAAACGTCAAACATGCTTGCTCCGGTCCAGATATTACTATGATCTATGCAGTGAGTGCTGTTAAACTCATTGCAGCATTCAGCGTAGAAACTGCTCCACGTGTTTGTACGATCTATTCGAACAGACCCAAATAACTAGATCATTTTACATGCCAAAGGAAAACTAAAAGATTCTCCGCTTGGATATGTGCAAGAAGTCGTAAAAGCAACCAACCCTAATGACACATCCCTGCCTGGAGGATACTCTGCTTATCATCTCATGAGACCCATAAAAACAGTGATAGATTTGAGGAGAGAAGGACCTCTGCATCTGGACTCATTTAAGAACAGATCTTCAGGGTTGTTCCTGACTGGCTTACCATAAATAAAATTTGAATAAGCAACAGTTCAAAGAACGTTGTATCTGGAAATATTCCAGCGACAGACAATCCGGAATCCACTGACCGTTTAACACATAAATCAATGATTTAATCAATGAAGAAAGACTGGTTTATGAGGAAACGTCTGAGCGCTGAAGCGCTGCAGATATACACCGGTGAAATTTTCTAACCTCAGGACATGTCTCCCCTGCTCTTTCCTGCATTCGAAAATGAACCACCCTTTTCTCTTCATGTGCAGACAAAGAACACACAAACTTTTATTGACTTTCTGCCAAAAAGACAATCAGTAATTACTGCTGCTATTAAAGCAATATACAAAATATATTGTCAGCAGCCATATCACCATGCAGCCCAAGACTGTTGCTCACTGAAGCTAAGCAGGGTTGAGCCTCGTCAGTACCTGGATGGTAGACAATTTTCCCACCGGTTAATCGACGTGTTGTCACACCGGTTATACCGGTATCACCGTGGTGGGGTCGTTTGAGTTTTCCCTCTTTTCCTCGCTTTCCTTTGGTTTTAAATAGCCTGTAAGCAAGTCAAGTCAAGTCACCTTTATTTATATAGTGCTTTTAACAATACAAATTGTAACAAAGCACTGCACAATATCAAATAGGAAAATTGTGTCAATAATGTAAAATGACAGGATTTAATACTCAATTTTCAGATGAATGCATTTCATTATTGAATTTAGTAATGTCATCGTCCAGCTCAGTTGATTGATCGATGATTTTGCTAGAAATGAAGTGTCCCCAACTAAGCATGCCAGAGGCGACAGTGGCAAGGAACCAAAACTCCATCGGTGACAGAATGGAGAAAAAAACCTTGGGAGAAACCAGGCTCAGTCGGGGGGCCAGTTCCCTCCGGCCAGACGAACCAGTAGTTTGTTCCAACTGCTTCAAAGTCATAGTGTAAGTGGTCCACTGGTTCCAGTGGTCTTTACCCGATGGATGTCTATGTGACGAGTTCCTCACTGGAGATCTGTCTCTGGGGCTCATCTATCCTATCCTATGTGTCCTAGACTCCGCTGACGTTCAGGGCTGTAGACGTTGTCTCTAGGTGCTGATCCACCATTTATGGCAAAATTTGGTTAAGTCAGTATAATCGCTGATTGTTGGCATCCTCTGAGGTCCTCCGAAGGGTTGTCATCGTCTATTCTCAGGTGTTCGGTCATCTCAGATCGTTTAAGGGTTGGATCCAGACTGAAGCTTGTGTAATTCCTAGCTACCACGGGAAGCACCATGACATTTTACTTTGACTTTCATATCAGCAGCAATTCGGCATCAAGCAGTTGTTTGTTTTTAGTTATTGTTTAGTTTTCCCTCTTTCCCTAACTTTCCTTTGCTTAAATAGCTTATAAAAGCACCGTGCACATTTTACGTAAACTTTTGAAGAAATTACATTCAAGCAACAACAAAATACAACATAGAACTTATATTAACAAAACAAATAAAAATACACCATTCTATATGCCTAATATAAAATGACTAATAATGTACACAAAGTTTAAATATACAAAACTCAAAATCAGTTAAGAATGAGGAACAAACAATTTTGAAATGAAGAACGCTTATTAGCAAAAATGAATAAGAAAGTTTGCAGGGACAGACGGCATACACCTCGATGTAAAATAATGGGGAAAAAAATCACACTGTTTAAATAAAAATCAGCAAATACTGTGGAACCAAATAAATTATAAATTTTTTTATATTTTTTTTTTAAAGCATTATCACTAAGATCAGGGATGCCCAATAGATCGATCGCAAAGGCAATGCTGGAAGATCGCGCTTTAGGTCAGTGGCACTGGTTCTCAACCAGGGGTGCCTCGCCCCCTGTATATAAAACTACAATATAATATATTCACTAATATTATGACTCACATGTTAAGTAATGTAAAAAATATAAAGGCTATAAATAAATAACAGTACCACCTCTCTACGTATTTTGTGTTTTGAAGCAGCAAACCGTTTCTCATTGTGTGTTAGGCTAATACAGACTGAACAGTGGCTCAAAATAGGGATGGGCGATATATTGCATGCGATATGCATGCGCATCTCGTCAGTAAAGCCGGTTCCTTGATTAGCGTTAAATCTCCATCACCTGTTTTCAAATGGAGCGGTATTTAATACACGGAGCCGTAGTTCACAGACAAGCTACGCATATATCGACTGATATATCACCTTCGATATGAACGCGATATTGCGTAGCTTGTCAGTGATTTACGGCTCCGTGTATTAAATACTGCTCCATTTGAAAACAGGTGATGGAGATTTAGCGCTAATCAAGGAACCGGCTTTACTGACGAGATGCGCATGCATATCGCATGAGATATATCGCCCATCCCTAGCTCAAAACTGCTGTATGAGCATATGATACTCAAACTACAGCTCTCGGCTGGATCAAAGAAGCCAGTGTCACACTAGTAGACACAAGTTTTGATGGACGACTATTGTAATCAAGATAAAGATGATTACAGTGACATGATCGTGCATTAGGCGTGCGTTATATCCGTTATAAATGATGCGTAAACGAACTGTGTATGTGCGCTCTCGGCTCATTCATCACTATAACATATTTCTGCTTGAATACAGCTCCGTATATTCACGTAGTTGAATACAGCGAGTGTTTTATAACAGATGCTCGCATGTGTTGGAGAAGTTTGTGAGGATCAGTGGTGTTCATACGGGCATCAGACGCTCCAAACAGCTTCTTCTTACAGAGGAACTATTTACTGATGGCGTCGTGAATAGTGAATAATAATAAAACATTATTTTATTTTTATTATTAAATTAATGCCATATAAAGATACATTCAACAAGCCTTTTTAATTATTTATTTAATATGTATTTTATCATTTATTTACTTTTCACTTGGTAGATCTCGGTGAGTTTCTCATTTGTAAAGTAGATCAGCACACAAATGTGTGACTACCCTTGACTTAGATTAATGGAGAAGTCATCAGGCTTAAAACGGGCGCTTTTACATTTCGTTTTGAAACTCTTCCGCCATCGTCTTGTCTGTCTCACCTCACTCTTCTTGTCAGTCATCTCGCTTTACGTGATAAATTAAATCTGATCTGTGATGTAGAGATCTGCGCGGGACTTTTTTTTTAGTCCCACTCCCGCAAGGTTTTATTCCGCACCTGCCCGCTCCTGCGATATATTCACTGTTTGTTCACATTTCTGCTGAAAGACAGAGAGATAGGCTAACAAATAAAAGTTTAGTCTGCACAAAATTTTATTTATTTTATTCGTCTTGTCAAGTCTTGAATTTATTTACAGAAAAATGTCAATAACATTTTGCTGCCAACACGGAATAAAGTGTCACAGAGAAGAAAAAAAATATATTATACAAAAATTGTAATCCTTATTTTTATTTGTCTTGTCAGGATACAATTCGTTTAGGCTAACATTCAGCCTACAAAACAATAGAAAACAAATGTAGGTTTAGCCTAATAGCTATTTTATTAATCTTGTCAAAATACTAAATTCATTTAACATCTTGCTGTTAACACAAAGTGCAGCAGAGAAAAATAAATAAATTCGACACAGTCTGTCATTTAAAATGATAGGATAAGCATAATACAAAAAAAAGAAAAAAGGTAAGACGAGTTGAACCATCGCATCCACACTTTTGCTCCATCCTTATTCTGATCTGTCACTCATCACAACCTGCCTGTTCTGTTTGAGAGCCATATATTATATCTGCTAGCCTGCTCTGAGCGTCGTTGCACATGATGTGCTCAGACCCCACAAATAAAACGAAGCACTGGTTCGTGCGTGCAGGGGTGTAACCCCGGCATCCTGGCCAAACTTCCCCATTGGCCTTCTGACCATCATGGCCTCCTAGTCATCCCCATACACTGATTGACTTCATCACTCTGTCTCCTCTCCACCAATAAGCTGGTGTGTGGTGGGCGTTCTGGCGTAATATGGCTGACGTCGCATCATCCAGGTGGATGCTGCACACTGTTGGTTGTTCAGGAGATTCCCCCGTTCTATGTAAAGCGCTTTGTGTACTGAGAAAAGCGTTATATAAATGTATCAAATTATTATTATATACTAATGTTGTATTTTATGTATTTTACATGCTTGGTGTGGTTATTAGAATTTAGGATATTTTAATATATGCCTTAACCTTCTTTAGTAGATAAAATTAGTATATGTAATATGTGTATGCCAAAAACTTGATGTTTGATGTTGGGTGAGTGCTGGTTTTATTAGCAACAATTTGGTGTGGATGAAATTTTGCACCTTCAGCATCATACGCATGATTACAGTACACTAGGGCTGTCAAAATAAAAATAGAATTTCGAATATTCATCTTATTTGAAATAAAAATCCACATTCGAATGCAAACCGCTGCATTCAAATTTTAGGTGTGCGTCAGGCAGCTTGGCACACAAAATGCGATGACGAGGTGTCGTTGCATGTTAATTATTTTTGTTTTAACCTGTCCAGTTGAACCCACTGGATGCGGTGCTGCACATTCACAATATTGCGGAAAGAGAGAAAACATCAATGTGGAGAAGATGTTGTTTACCTCAAAATTGAAACCAAGCCATTCACACAGAACACATTTATTGCCTTTTCTAGAGGGATATATATCATCGTTGCACTCGAGTCTCACACAAGAGAGCCCAAAGCCATGTAAAATTTATGTAAGTTCAACTTTTAAAAACATGTAATTACTAGATTAAGAAATTAGCTTGCTAGTGACCGTGCATATTAACAGTGTAAACATGACAGATTCTCCATCTGTAAATGTTAGAAAGCCATGGAAAATTTCCATTTTGCTGTCAGACGTGCACATGCTTTTGCGATTTTCTGCTAAACTTCACAGACTTGGTTCTGAACATGCGCCTCCGAGCATACACGTAAAACAGACAGAGCACAATGGAATAGGAACGCAATAACTGACTAAAATATAAATTTAGCTGAAAAGTAAGTGTATTTTTATGATAGCACTAACTGTAAAGTGACAGTAATGGGGTAATAAAACTTGCCTTTTTACTCAATTAGCCTAGTCTGTTTTTTTTTTTTTTTTTGTTTAGTAAATTTAACTTTGCTTTAAAAGCATTATTTTTGTTTAGATCGCAATGTTAGAATGTGATGTGATTGTAACCCTTTTTGCACATTTTATATGCCTACATGGTTACATTCACTTTATTTATTTTACAAATACAAAATACATAGATATGTACCGTATACTGCAAATCAGCCAAAAAATACAGAGATATTAATTTTTGCTCATATTGCCCAGCCCTACTTTGAAGAAACATGCATTTGGTAATATTTTGCTCGATCCGACCCTCTTGTGGCCTCAGGAGAGAAGCCAAAAGCTTTTTTTTCCCTAACTGAATTAATGCCTTTTAAATTCGAATATAATTTGAATTTTGATTTATATTTTAGTAAAAATTTCGTTTTTCAGCCAATTTGACAGCCCTACAGTACACTACCCTTAAAAATTGAAAGGATATTACCACAAAATTACTCTTAGGACATTGCAAACAATATATTTTTTTATGAATATGGAGGACGCGCTCAGTCATTCAGGCAGTCTCTCTCTCTCTCTCTCTCGCACGTGCTGTTAGGAATGTTTTGTGCCATTGATCATCCTCATCATCCTTAATAAATGTAAAAAAAACCTTCATGATAGGGTGTCGGCTGTGAATCCAGTGGAGAGAAATCCCCCCATAACTAACTGCAAACTGGCATTCAGATCTGCCTCCATTTTGTAAGCAACAAACTTCCAATGATCCAATCAATTCTCGAAGGATGAAATCAAGTTCCGCCCTCTCATTTCAGATGCCGTTTCATTTGGATAGACATCACAGTAGAGAAAAAATACAATCTCTACTTGTTTCATGCTTAAGATATACCTTCTTACGTGCGACGTTACCAGGTGCTGTCCATGCCCATGTTGAATTTGTTGATATCAGTGGCTCGAGAATCGATTATTAATTCTATGCATGGGCTGCTTCACTGCGTTATGTGAGAAAGTGGTGTTCTTTATAAAAGAAGTGTTGATTTTAAATAAAGACACGGAACTCTTTAATGTTAGAACGCAACGAACTTGCCTGAAACTTTTACTTTCACTTTGCAACACACATCGTCAGGTTAGAAAGCCAAGGAAGAAAAATATATGCCCAGAGCACCTCCCAGTTTTCACCACATAAAATACAAGGTAAAAACTAGAGATGTTCTGTGTAATACCTTTATGAAGCTATTATTTCAGCTTTGGGGAATCATTTATTAAAGATTCAATATTGCTTTGATTGAAGTAATATTAATCTTTAAATTGTGATTTATGCTTTATTAACGACTTGTCCAGCGACCATTAACATCAGTATATCTTTAACAATTTTGTTTATATTGCTTCGTGGCCAATGATAAAACAAACAAAATTAGTACTTTATCAAAATTGAGCTAGGTAACGCGATCTTTGGCAAATTGTTTAAAACTTGAAAATCACACAGCCCAAGACATAATTCTTTATAAATGAAACAAGGTTTATTTGCTAACTGTTATTCTACAATACTACGTTAAACGTACTAAAACACATATATACACATAAACATACGCACACACATAAGGAGTTTTGCAGTTTGAATAGAGTTTTAAGGCTAACACTCTTTTGCTATCTCGTAACTTTACCAGAGGAAGATCATAGCAGAGACTTCGCTATCTTTACTAGTGATCGACCGATATTGATTTTTAAATACGATACCGATTATTTGTACGTTTATGTACCGATAACCGATATGCAGAACCGATATTTATTTACTGTTATAAAGTAAATAAATAACAGCATGAACGTGATGACGGTTATACCGGTGTTAAGCCGCAACACCTTTAAGTCATTTGCTCACCGTGGCACCTCGTTAGATTGTATTTTTTATAGTAATAAAAATAAATTCGTTCAGTTAGAGGACACTACAAAAAACTTCTCATTCTCAATGCATCACCATAAAACAGATTGCTTCACCGTCCTTTCAGTTTTCTTAACAGTCACATCAATTATCCCGTTCCCAGACGTCCTTTCAGAACAGTATATCTGCGCTTTATTCTTATCAATCAGTTCAGCCTGCACCCGGACCGTTATGCGCGCGCTGCAGCACGAACCAGTGCTTCGTTTTATTGTCTGTGCACAGCGTGTGCAAAGATGCTCAGAGCAGACTAGCAAATATAATTAATATACGGCTCTCAGACAGAACAGGCAGGTTGTGATGAGTGACAGAGCAGAATAAGTATGGAGCAGGTCTGGATGCGATGTCCTTGAAGGACGTGCAATTCTCTTTCCTTTTTTCATTTTTTTTGTATTATGCTTATCCTATCATTTTAAATGACAGACTGTGTCGAATTTTTTTTTTTTTCTCTGCTGCACTTTTCACTGTGTTAACAGCAAGCTGTTAAATGAATTTAGTATTTTTACAAGACTAATAACAGCTATTAGGCTAAACCTACATGTTTTTCCTATTGTGTTGTAGGCTGAATGTTAGCCTAAACGAATTATATCCTGACAAAACGAATAAAAATAGGGATAAACATTTTTATATAACTTTTTTTTTCTGTCTGTGACACTTTATTCCGTGTTGGCAGCAAAATGTTATTGACATTTGTCAGTCAATAAATTCAAGACTCTTGACAAGACGAATAAAATAAATACAATTTTGTGCAGACTAAACTTTTATTTGTTAGTCTATCTCTCTGTCTTTCAGCAGAAATGTGAACTAACAGTGAATATATCGCGGGAGCGGGTGAGAGTGGAATAAAACCTCAAACAGACCTCTACATCACATATCAGATTTCATTTATCACGTAAAGAGAGATGACTGACAAGAAGAGTGAGGTGACACAGACAAGACGATGCGGAAGAGTTTTGATTTTTTTGCGCCCGTTTTATGCCTGTTGACTTCTGAGTCTGACATTAATCTAAGTCAGGGAGAAAACTCACCGAGATCTACCAAGTGAAAAGTAAATAATGATAAAATACATATTAAATAAATAATTAAAAAGGCTTGTTGTGACGTCGCTGTATCTTTGTGTTGCATTAATTTAATAATAATAAATAAAAATAGTGTTGTATTATTATTCATTATTCACAGAAATATGATGTCGCTGTATTCGAGAGCGCACTATAACGGTTCGTTGAGCTGTATTCAAGCAGAAATATGATGTTATAGAGATCGAGAGCGCACATACACGGTTCGTTTGCGCATCATTTATAACGGACATAACGCCCGCCTAATGCACGATCATGTCACTGTAATCAGCTTTACCTTGATTACAAAACGTGCCCATCAAAACTTGTGTGTACTAGTGTGAGCCGCCGTTCACTGGCTTCTTTATCCAGCCGAGAGCTGTAGTTTGAGTATCATGTTCTCATACAGCGTAGAGAGGTGGTACTTTGAGCCGCCGTTCAGTCTCTATTCACAGCGCCATGAGAACCGTATTTCTCCTCCTAAACACAGAATACATAGTATTAGTGAATGTATAGAGAGGTGGTACTGTTATTTTATTTATCTCTCGCCCCCCTGGGTTAGGCTATATATTTATTTTACATTACTTAACATGCGAGTCATAGTATTAGTGATCTATTATCCCTGTATTATATTTGAGATTGATCTCTCGCCCCCCTGGGTAAAAAAAACAAAAAAAACATGAGAAACACTGACCTAAAGCGCGAGCGATCTATTATCCCTGATCTAAGTGATAATGTTTAAAAAAAAAAAAAAAACATTTGTTTAAACACTCATTTATTTAGTTCCACAGTATTTGCTGTTTTTTTTTATTTTAAACACTGCTTGACGCCGAATTGCTGCTGATATTAAAGTCAAAATAAAACGCGCACGGCGCTTTCAGGCTATTTAAAACCTATAAAGAAAAGAGTGAAAACTCAAACAAAATATCATCTTCATTTTAAACTGTTTAATACAGTTTTAGGTTTATAAGCTGTTTAATAGGCTAAAGAGTGAATAATAATTCACTGGATAATGTTAATTCACTGAATAATATCCTCTGAAATATTGAAATAAGCTATAAACAAACAAAACATCGTATTTTATTGTATTTTTAACTGGCACGTTTTATCAGAATTCTTAAAATGTTTTTGTCATTCTAGATTTATGAAAACTGCTGACAGCACGGTTTATCTATTTACACAGAACTATACTCAAACTGCATCGCTTGCTGAGATAATAATAAATAATTAATTTCGATAGAGATGTATTTATTTAGATGTTTATTGGCGAAAATAATGGTTCTATAGTAAATGTTAAATATAGTTTAGTGTGTTTCAAACGAGTGAATCTTGTATAAAGTTACATGCGGTGGTCGTGCTGGAGCTTCTCCTGAGTGAACACTGCTCCAGGTGTGTGTGCGCACTTGGATGGGTCAAATGCAGAGAACAAATTTCACTGCTGGTTATACTCTGTATAATTATGTATTTGACAAAAAAAAAAAAAAAAAAAAAATCAAAACCGATTTTTTTTTTTTACAAAAACCGAACCGATTATGGTAAAATGCTTAAATATCGGGATAAATATCGGTAAACCGATATATTGGTCGATCTCTAATCTTTACTGCATACAGATCAATTCACCAGCAACAATAGAGATTTGTTTGGTCTACTTGCTTTCAGTTGAGTTGTCAGCCGATCTGGTGTTTAAGCGTGTTTCCTGGAAACCTCCGGCTGCTGGTTGCGTGATGTCACTGGGGAAACCCTCTTGTGATTGGCGGTTGCCTGGTTCCTTTGTGACGTGATGCCGCTCTCAGGAAGTTTGTTTTAAAGTTCTTACGGCTTTGACGAAGTCTTTGGGTTCTTTAGATGGTCAGCCTGATGGTAAGGCGGTGATCGAGCGCTTCCAGCGCGACCAGTGAAGCCGAAGCATCAAGCAAATCAGCGAGCAAGAGAGTGAGCGCTAAGCTAAAGCTAATGAACAAAGATTTTGTGTCCATTTTAAACGGCCCGATTTGGGTCCACCCACGGGCGGCTATCTCAATCAGATTGTTCTTGTGGGGCGGAGCCCCGCTCCGCACAGCCCCTTGCCGCGCCTACATTATCTGATAGTCAATTTATCACATGAAGGAAAATACCTCAATAACTTATAAATGTATTCATCATTCGAAAATACCTCAATAACTTATAAATGTATTCAGATTAAAGATTGAAATCATTCGACATAAACTAACCTTAATATACAATGCTGAGAATCATAAAGTCCATAACAGTTTGCTCGTTCTTTGTTGCACAAGAACGAGAGAGAGTATCATGAGGTGTCGGTGTCCATTCATGAGAAATCAAATCGTCAGTCTTGCGTTAACTTTCAACATATTTCACACTTTTTTAATAAACGTTCACTCTGTGTTTTTCTGTATGGGGTGCTGTGTGCTTTGAGGAAAAAATCTTAAATGATTTTAGCTGCTAAAACATAAAAAGGGTTCAGTATATATATATACACTATATTTATTACTTTTACTTTTTAGAAATAACACATCATGCTTTAGCAGAGACATCCAAACTACACAAATAAGAAAAAGTAATTTTGTCTCTTAAAACTATAATGTCTATAAATACTATATATACACACACATTTAAGAAAATTGAGAAATTAAATAGCAGCAGAATTATTAATTGTCTTTTATCATAACATAAAGTTTGCTCGTTCTTTGTCTGCACAAGAACGAGTGAGAGTAACCATTTGCAACAAAGAAAAGGTGTCCGGTGTATAAAACAACCAAACTTTGGGTGTGCACCTGAGTAGAGCTAAAAATGAATCTCTGAGGATGATCCTATATATATATATATATATATATATATATATGGTATTTAAAACATCTTGCAGTATGTTGACTTACTACTAATACTCAAAGGGTATAATAGTATTAAAACTAAAACAGTAAATACCAGTTTTTCTTTTTTAATAAATCTGAAATTCATACATAATTACTCTGTGTTTTTCTGTAATAAAATGTCAAACGGCTGTGTGTTTTGAGGAAAAAATAAAAAAAGAACATAGCAATGGCTGCAATATAACAAACAAAGAGTGAAAAATTTAAGGGGGTCTGAATACTTTCCGTACATAGTAAGAATTAGTATATATATATATACACTATATTTACTTTTTTACTTTTACTTTTAAAACAGAAGTGAAACAAGCAGTAAGAAAGAAGATAAAATAGCAGACGATACTTATATCCAAAGCGACTTACAAATGTAACAAACTATAAGTTGTCTATAAATACTATATTTACACACACATTTAAGAAAAGTCGAGAAATTAAATAAAACCTCTTCGGTCTTCTCACGCATACAACAACATTTCAAAAGGGTAACATTTAACGGCTGCCGTGACCGCTGCCGCGGAAAACAAAAAATAAAGCTTTTTATACCCATCTAACAAAATACTACTCCAATTAAAACAACAAGGTATGAGTTATAAAAATGAATCTAACATTCTGTTAATCCATTTATATATATATAGATGGCCAAGCAAGCGGATTTCCATGACAAGGGACGCAGTATGTTGAAGTAACGTTACAAAGTATTAAACTAAAACGTAAAATACCTATAAAGCAGAAATTCATACATTATTTATGTAAAATTAAAATAAACAAACAAGCGATAAATCCAGTAGCAACAACAACAACTGTAATCCTAAAAAAAGAACAGACAAGCTAACAAACAACAACTTAACATAGTAAGAATTAGTTATAAAAACTAAAACAGAAGTGAAACAAGCAGTGCTTCTCTCAAAGAAGTATTATTTACACTTCTATCTTCTAAAAAAAAGCGATACTTATATCCTTTGCTTAAATACAATTTCCTGTTAAGTGTCCCTGCCCGGAGGAGTGGCCAAGCAAGCCACGTAGAGCGATCTACGAGACCACTCTTCGGATTACCTTACATTACCTTAGAATATGTCAGCTTCACATAAGTATTACTATTGCACTGACCGCTGCCGCGGTCTGTTATTAAAAAGCTTTTTATACCATCTAACAAAATACTACTCCAATTAAAACATTTCTGTAATTTAATTCAAAGAAGGTTTGGCAAGCAAGCGCCCGACACTGACAAGGGACGCGCCAACTCTTCTGCCCATACGAGGACCAAACGCGATTGAATCACTTACCACACACACACACACACACACATATATATATATAAACAAAACAACATATTTATATATAGCAACAACAAAACTGCGCTACAAAATAATGAGACAATTTTTTTTGTTTTTGCCGAACAATACATATATATATAATATAAATATACTTACTAGTTGTTTTTAACTTCCGCTGATAGGTCTTTGGAAATGTAATAGGTTCAAAGAGATTACAAGTTATACTTAAAATGTAATTATCTTCTGCTGGCGCTTTAAATACAATTTCCTGTAACTTTTCAATTACCATAAAAGTAAAGTAATGATTACATTTAATTACTTTTTGATTACTTTTCTGACAAGGACGCGATTTCAAAGATTACCTTACATTACCTTTTGTCAATCATTGTATTTTTGCACATGTCCCAAAAAGGCTGTTATTAAAAAAATAGGGTTAACCTTACGCACAACTGTAATTTAATTCAAAGAAGGTTTTGGAAAACCTCTTCTGCCAAGTCTGTACCCACACACACACACACACACACACTATTTTATATATATATATTTATAACAATCCTTCAAAATAATAAACGCAACACTTGAATTAAGATGATAATATTATAATTTTAAAGGAGATGTTGGATGCAAAATATCTTCATTTGAACATATATATTATATATATGTTTTCAGTGTTGTGGACACTTTGGAAATGTAAATCACCCAACAATGGTTACCCTACTTAAAATGAACTCCTTTTTCAATCCCCCCCAAAAGCCTAAACAGTGTAACTTTTCAATTACTTCATTTTGATTTTGTAGTGTGATTACATTTAATTACTTTTTGTCCTCAATACTTAAGTGAGACCCTTGTGCAAGGCACCGAATAATCCCCGGGCGCCGTTTTCAAGTAAAAACTGCTCCGGGTGTGTGTTCACGTGTGTGTGTAAAGCAGGCAGGGTTCACTGCTGTGTGTGTGCACTTTGGAGGGTTTTAAATGCTCAACATCACCATACTTGGCCACAGACTTCCAAATCCTTCATCACTTGAATTAAGATGATAATATTATAATTTTAAAGGAGTTTATGTCTGGCTGCGCAAATCATTTTACTCCAGCAAAATATCTTCTGCATATAAAATAAGGGCCAATGGACACAAACAAGTTTTGTTAAAAAGTTCAAACTAAAGAACTCCTTTTTCAATCCCCCCAAAAGAAAGCAAATTCATCAAGCCATTTTGCACCTCCAGTAGGAATAACCAGCATTCTCTGTCCTCAATCGCCTTTGCTTTTACCACGACTTCAGCAGAGCTCCATGTAAAGAGTGCAAGGCAACCGACCCAGTTGCTGTGTTCTCCCCGGGCGCCGCAGCATATACTGCTCCGGGTGTGTGTTAAAGAAGTGTGTGGTGTGTGTTCACTGCTGTGTGTGTACACTTGTGGAAAATATTTGCAGAGCACAAATGTCCTGAGTATGGGTCTTTGAACACAGTCACGTCACTTCAGACTTTCTTTTACATAATGTCTGGCTGCATTATGAGGTGAAATACAGATTTAAAATCATAACAAGAAATAAGAAAAACTGCTTTCTGAATAAGGGCCTATCAAGGCAAGTTTTGTTAAGTTCAAATCAAATCTTTGCATGAGCTATCAGCAACCATATGATACACACACATTTAAGAAAATTGAGAAATTAAATAAAATGACCTCCAGAAGAAGTAGAAAAAACAGTTAATCTTAAAATCTGCAAGCATCGCCTTTGCTTTTCCACAGAAAAGTGGCGGGGTCAAACATATAGGAATATAAGACTTATCATGTAAAGAGATAAGCTAAAAACATTTTGCTGAAACATAAAAACAACCAAAGGTTTTAAAAATGAATACACGCCCACCGAGACCATTTCAAGATTACCCTAAAGAATCAATTTATGAAAGAAACATGGGCATCTATGTCCCTTTTGAAGCACAGCCATCAAAAATGAAAAAATATACCTCTTTGTAATCCTTAACATTTTGCATAGGTGAAAATGTAATTTAATTACACATCTTTTAACTTAGAAATATTTTAATAGTAACTAATTACAATTACTTTTATTTTGTAATTAAACTATTTTGAAACTAAAGTAAATACCTAATCTTTGCAGTTAGCTAACATGAAATTCATACATAATTTTATGTATTATATATATATATTACATATATATATATATATATATATATATCCAGTTAAAATGCCTAAATCAAACGGCAGTACACAGTTAATCTTAAAAAAGCTAACATCAAAAACACATATAGGAATATGACACAAAAACATTTTCCAAAATAACAAACAACAACTTAACATTTATAACATCTGTTTGAAACATCGCTGTGTTTATATAGAGCAAACAAATTTATGAAATCAATTCAAATGTGGGAGTAAGTAACCTCTTTGTAATCCTTAACATTTTCATAAGTAATAATATCCTTTGCCGTGTCCCTGCCCGGAGGAGTCGCACTAGAGTAGTCTTTACACTCTTCGGTCTTTACACATAACGGCTTGACCGCTTAAACGTAAGTTACCCATTAACAAAAACTAGTTACTCCCCACACATGTGTATGTATTTATATTTATATATTTATAATATTAAATTAGTAAATGAACACAATTTCCTGTACACCCCTTTGAAAAGTATCATTTTAAACTTTATCTCATGCAAAAAAGCGCCCGAATGACAAGGGACGCGTTTTATTATAACAGTACGAGACCAAACGCGACATGAAAAGTTAGGTTAATAATATAACTTAGATATTACCAATTTTTCCTATAAAATGTGTACAAAACAAAAACTAGCAACAACAACAACTAAATCTAGTAAATACACTTACTAGTTGTTTTTTATTTGTATGGCCTCCATGATTTTTAATGACAGCACCAAGTCTTCTAGCTTAAATACAATTTCCTGCATGGCCAAGCAAGGAATGACAAGTTACGAGACCAAACGCGACATTTTGCCAGTATTACTATCTATCTTTTTCCATTCTTCAAGAATGACCTCTTTTAGAATCACATATATACCACACACACACACCACACACACACACACACACACACACACACACACACACACACACACACACACACACACACACACACACACACACACACATAGATTGGATGCTAGATGGAGAGCGATGCTCAACTTAAAATGTAATAAGTTGTAACTTTTCAATTACTTCATAAAAGTAAAGTCTTCAGAATTCCTTTTTGATTACCATAGGTGTTCGTCAATCATTTTTAAACATTAAAGCAGGCAGGGTTCAGATCAGGGAGACATACTTGGCCACTTGAATTAAGATGATAATATTATAATTTTAAAGGAGATGTTGGATGCAAAATATCTTCATCACTTTCACCCTGTTCTTTTCAGAAATCCCCCCAAAAGCCAACAGTCTCAATTATCAAGCCTTAGAGTGTGTGTTTAGGATCATTGCAAGGCACCGTCATGTCCCCGGGCGCTGGAAAAGTGCACGACGGTGTGTGACTTAGGTGCACGGAGTGATGGTAGCATCTTCTCTTTCTAAATTAGTTTATGTCTGGCTGCGCAAATCATTTTATAGAGCAGCCAATTACATTTGTGAATTCATGATGCCATCAAGAAATGCAGCTCCCCGAGTCTCCCACTTTATATTTTTTTATGATTATCAGCAGCACTCATGCAGCCCCATTGGCATAAAGAGAAGGACAGTTGCTGTGTTCTGCCACCACCATGTTTCACTGTAGGCACCATGCCACCTCAAAATCATTTTTCTTTGTTTCCAGATTTAAAATCACCAAGAAATATTTTTGCGACGTCATACAGTTTTGAAGCCATCAGTTCCAAAAACATTTATCTTGGTCTCATCACTCCAGAGTATAGAGTCCCAGTATTCTTCATCTTTGTCAATTTATGAAAGAAATCAATTCAATCTGTATGTGGGATGTGAAAAAATCAGGCCCTGTAATCCTTAACATTTTCATAAGTAACTAATTTAATTAAACTCTAGGCGGTAACTAATTACAATTACTTTTTTTTGTGCCTGGGCTTTAGTAGAGGCTTCTGTGTATATATATATATATAATATATATATATATATATATTCAGTGCTCAATGTAAATGACGGCACCCCCTTTGAAAAGTAAAATTTTAAACAATATCTCAATGAACACAAAAACATTTTCCAAAATGTTGACAAGACGAAGTTTTATATAACTCTGTTTAACTTATAACATGAAAGTGTTAATAATATACTTAGATTACCGTTTGTCACCCCCAGTCACCCCACGGGGAAATAGTCACCCCAGTTTGGCTTTCTACTTCTTAGATAACAGCAGTGAACTTGCATGTCGATTTTCTTCAACCCTTCTCATCAGAAGACGCTCCTGACGAGGTGTTAACTTCCGTGGACGACCTGGACGTCTCTGTGAGATGGTTGCAGTTCCATCTTTTTTAAATGTTTGTACCACTTTTGCCTACAGTATTCTGACTGATAAGTAAAGCTTTGCTGATCTTCTTGTAGCCTTCACCTTTCTTGTGTAAAGAAATTATATTAGTCTTGTGACATTTCTCTTCATGTGGTGCCATTGCTGACAGCTGAAATGGGAAGGGGTTTTCTTTAAGTAACACCCTTTTATAGTCAACTGTCTGCTGAACACCTGTGTAATGAATAATTAGACTCACCTGTGGTTGAATTCTTGTTAAATTAGACATTTGTAGTCTAAAATTTAGCTTTGCTCCAGAGACTTTCAGTGGGGTGTACTCATTTTTGCATCACCCTAATTTGAGTAAAACTGAAAATTTTGTTCTCTAAGTTATATTATTAACTTACTTTCATGTTATAAGTTAAACCGATGTTATATAAAACTTAGTCTTGTCAACATTTTGGAAAGTGTTTTTGTGTTCATTGAGATATTGTTTAAAATGTTACTTTTCAAAGGGGGTGTACTCATTTACGCTGAGCACTGTATATATATATGTATTAGGGATGGGTCACGATTTTTGAATATTCGATTAGTCAATTTAATTATAGAATATCGATTAGGTTGTGCGATTATATTCTAGAGGTGTACTCACACTCTGCGTTTTGAACCGTGCCAGAGCGCGTCTGAGCTCCAAAGCCCTGTTCGTTTGACTAATGTGATCGCTCCGTGCCACGCTCAGGCTCAGTGATGATGCGGTGGTGACGGGTCAGAGGGTGGCGCCACCAATAATGCACCTAAAAGCTGTCAAAGACAACAGAAGAAGAACACATTTTCTCCCGCGCACACTGACTTGAGGTTTCATAGCGGTTTACGAAAACTTTGGACAATGTCAAATAAGAGTTATGTCTGGAGCTCCTTTGATAAAATTAATGAAAATGAAGTGCAGTGCAAACTCTGCCGTACGAGGCTTGCTTATCATAGGTCAACCACTGCAATGCACAATCATTTGAGAGCGAAGCACCCAGGAGGTCCATCCACAGGTCAGCAGCAATCAGTGTCTAGTTTCATGATCAGGACAACGAAGTCGGATGCTAGACGGGCAGAGCAAACCACGGCCCACATCACTGAAATGATCGCTAAATATATGCTTTGTAGAAGGAGAGGGTTTTAGAACTTATGGAGTTTGTAGAGCCCGAGTTTACTGTCCCGTCTAGGAAAACGATCACTGCCAGACTGGAGAAACTTTTTGATGACAATGTAAGAGAGCTGCGTCTGTGCCATCAGAAAGGCACAGGTGTTCTCTGCGGCGGACTAATTGTGATTTTTCTCTGTCTTTTGTTGTTTGATTAACATTAATAACAGATGACACAGCTTTATTAGGCTGCTGTCACAAGACCTATTTCACGAATTCAATACTGATACACATGCGCTTTTCTTTCCTAACTGTTTACATTAACTTAAGACAAGACTGACAGTGCTTACAAGGATACTCGTCAGGACGACCATTTTGAAGTCATTGTGTGTGTATTTGGCCATTTAAGCTTTGCGCGCAGAGCGCGCCTTGGATGTGACTATGAGCGCACAGAAAAGGAGAGCACGAGCACTGAATGGCTTAAAAAGACCTGAAAATAAACATTTTTGTGACGATGCAACAATGACCGATTAGGAAATTGACAATTCTGTCAACTGCACTGCAACGTAAGCTAAAGTCTTGTGACGCAGCGTGCAGCTGTAGATGCGCCGATGTGAAGAGAAGGTCAAAGAGAGAGGACTCGGTGCTGAATCACTCACGCTGTTTTCAAATGACTGATTTGATCTGATGGGTTGTGTGAATTTACTCATCTAACCTATATACGCTATATTGAACAAATTTTTTGCAGTAATTTCCCTAATTTAATGTTGAAAGCTGCGAGAATGAGTAATACGATATATGCGCAATACCGCACTGAAATTCAGGACATAATTAAACATAATTATATTATACAGAGGATTGTGAAATAGATTTCCATGACTTTTTCTAAACTTTCTGGGTTTATTTATTTCACTAATAAAAAAAAAAATAAAAAAAAATATATAAATATATATATAATATATATATATATATAGAGAGAGAGAGAGAGAGAGAGAGTCTGGCGAGTAACCAAAAAAATATAATGTTTGAAAAATGGCACAGCTTTTTAAATATCTAAAAGTACACTCTTAACATCAGTCAGTCAAGCATTATAAATGTATTATGATAATCAAGTATTATTTAATGATATAACTTTAGTAATTAGAATTAAAACTTGGCATGTATGAATGCACATTAGTCATTTTAACTGAACTTAGGACTGGTGGTAGTGCTTCTTTGGTCATTCTGTAAAAAATGAGGGGGGAACTATCAATAATACTGATAAGATAATAATTATACTATGAATTCAACTAAGAACAATATAAAACGCACTAATGATTAACAAGCTGCTGGATTCATGAATATTAATCACGTTGTTTGCATTGGCTCGAACTGATTTGCTGAAATCAAAACAGGGACAATAATAGGCGAGTGCCAGCCAATGAGATTGCCGTTTGTGCATTAGCTACACCTATTACTGGAGAAACCGGCATGTCTTAAAAGCTGAAGAATTCCAAACGAACTGTTATTTTGACAGGAAAATACAACATAGAATATACTTTACATACCATACAAGTAAGCAAAGTGACGGTGAGTTGTGTGCCTCAAACTAGAGCTTACTGTACGTCAAATACAGGTGCGCTGCGCATCCATTCAGATGAACTGAAAAATAGCACCGATCGCTTGACGGAGAGTGAAACTCTGATGCGGTCAGAGTTGATGAAAATATATCTGTGCTAAACTTATACATGGCCTCCAACTCACACACTGACGAGTTAAATCTGAGCACTTATTAGCCATATTAGACTTAATTTAGTCGCCCAGGGAGAAGATTTAGTTGCATATGTGAGTGATTTACTGGCAATGTGCCAGCACTTTTGTATTTCTTCTTCGCCGCTCAAAATAGCGGTTGCTTGTGGCAACACAGCACAACTACCTGTCTTTGCATTCTGAGCAGCGAAGAAGAGTTGATTTCGATTTTCAGCATTAAGCAAAGCTAGCGGGCATAACTATAGGTCTCGTGCAAGAACATGGTATCGGATGGGAACGTGGGTTCAAGTATTTGCTGATACCGATGCCAGAATTTTTTGTGGTATCGGAGGAATTTCTGATACTAGTATCGGAATCGGAACAACCCTAGTAAAAACCTACATGAAACATTGCTTAATAATTTAACAGCTTTTAACAGAAGAGAGAAAAAATAACACCTTGGGCCTACACAAGTTCAGCAGAAAAACATTGTGGTTAGAGTGCTTTCCAACAAGAAGGACTTCAGAAATGATTGAAATTGCATTTATCAGGACTCACTGGATCATAAAAAAAATCCAGAATACAAACTAAATCCAACTATGGATGTTTTATATATTTTTTAAACATGTTCCTGTGGCTCAGTGGTTAGAGCATTGCGTTAGCAGTGCAAAGGTTGTGGGTTCGATTCCCAGGGAACACACATACTGACAATAGAAATGTATAGCCTGAGTCGCTTTGGATAAAAGCGTCTGCTAAATGCATAAATGTAAATGAGTGCATGAACCTCATGCCCAGACGTAGCCTATATAACTAACTGGCAGTATGCCTTCACTAGCCTTTGAGTGGGTCATTTATATTATCATAATATATTTTCCATAGCGTCTTCATTTTCTCCACAAACAGGATTGTTTGCCAGTCAGCCGCATCATATCACATATTGGTGTAAATCACTTATTTCTGTTACTGGATGATTTGGGCTCCAATACTCAATACAAACGCAACAGAAGAAAAACATATAATCAACAGCTACTATTGCAGAGAGAAAGTAGAGAGCCACCAGCAGTTGAATTTGTCTCGACAAAATCGGACCAACAAGATCTAAAAGCTGCTGAATTTGTTGCCGTGCCGGCAAATAAAAATAAATTTCTCTAAAGTTTTAGTACACATATACACTATATGGCTCTGCGGACAGCACCGTATTTGATTTTGCACAACGATTATATTCGTATAGAATGAGATGTAAAGAACTGTCAAAGGTGATAAGGATAAGCAAAGAGTGGTCCAGACCAACCTTACGAAAGTATGACTTACAGAAGGTAAACTTAACTAAGGATGTTTCGGGAAACGTATTAACGATTGGGTACAGGTAAAGGTACAACTTAAGAACAACGTAGCGTTAAGAAGGTTTCAGGAAACGCAGCCCAGAAATCTGATGACAGATAGCACTCTCCAGCAACGGCAGCCAATCACCACTCCAAATTAACGCATATGTCACTTTACACATATGTTGGTTCGACTTTGCTTTTTTAACCAGAAGAAATGGCTCCATAAAATGAAAAAAAAAACTATCTTTTCCTTAATAATAGACATAATGGGCCTCATTCATGAAACATTTGTAAATATAGGAGCAAATTGCAATGCAAGGATGCATATTCTACGTGTATTTACACTTTGATTTGAATAAAAATAGCACATGCTTGCGTTGAGGCGGTTGCAGAAGAGCGTACGCTGCTTGCGTTCGATAGGTAATATCCAAAATTGCGCTACGGTGATGAGGAAAGACAGAGGAGACGAATTGTTGAAAAAAAATTTTTTATTTTTTTTATTTTGCGTGCAATAAGTATTTTCGTCGCTTCATAAAATTCAGATTGAACCACTGATGGCAGATGGACTACCCTGGCGATGCTTTTCATACTTTTCTGGACCTCGACAGTTCAGTGTTACTTACTTGGCAGTCAATGGAACAGTCACAAGCCTCCCGGTTTTTATCTAAAATATCTTAAATTGTGTTCCGAAGACGAACTAAGCTTTTATGGCGTTGGAACGACATGCGGGTAAGTGAATAATGACAACATTTTAATTTTGGGGTGGAGTAACCCTTTAATACACAGAGCCGTAGTTCACTAACAAGTTTCGCAATATCGCGTTCATTATCGCAGATGAATCGCCTTCAATTATGGACATGATATTACCTAGCTCGTCTGTAAACTATGGCCAGAGCATGTGAGCAGAGCGTAGCGGTCCTATTTCCTTCAGAGCGGAGAGCGCCTTTCTGAAGGTACTGCTCTGCTCGCTCTATACGCTCAGCACACCGCTCGCTCAACCCAAAATGCCCTTTGGTAATTTGCTAGTTCAAGAATCTGTGGAATAGGCTAAGCAATAGTTTGTCTAAGCTAATGTTTCTAAAAGCAAACTCTAAAATCCTGTGAAGATTGACAGACGTTTTAATAGAAAGTGTTCCTTTTAGTTATGCAGCGAAATAATTATTTGTCAAGTGCATTTCATCTTGTGTGTGCTTTCATGGGCCTGATATGCAAGGTGTATTTTGTGAAATTCTATATGTGCATTTCATCTTGTGTGCATGTTTTGAATGTTCTGTTGCACAATAACTGAAGCTGCGTTTTCATGGAAAAGTATACTTTTTCAGTTATTTTTTTACGATTAAGTATTATGATTATTAATACGATTAATTATTATAAAAAAAGTTATAGCAATTTAAGTTTATTATAATAAAAAGGGACTAAAATATATATATATATATTCTTTTATGGAAAAATATATATTCCAAAGGAGGTTTTATTAACCTAAAAATGCTAGAAAATTATAGCAGGAAGTCTAACAAGTTGTGTTATAAATTTGGAATTGATATCACAAACCTTGTAGATTTGTGAGACTTTTAGCTGCAGTACCAACAAAGGACACTAG
Organism: Ptychobarbus kaznakovi; assembly: GCA_027422405.1. Classification (NCBI taxonomy): domain Eukaryota; kingdom Metazoa; phylum Chordata; class Actinopteri; order Cypriniformes; family Cyprinidae; genus Ptychobarbus; species Ptychobarbus kaznakovi. The sequence continues at coordinate 1,127 of JAPDDN010000075.1, read as the reverse complement.
GTGTCATTTTTTCTTCATTGGGGATTCCTATGCTCTGTTAAGTGACACTTGTTTAACCACTTGATCTCAAAAAAACAAAAAAAAAAATTATTTTTTTTTCAAAACATTGTATTCCAAATATATTTTTAGAAAATAAACAGGGTATAAATGTTTTTTGAAATAGAAATAAAACAAAAAAGTGGACTCTTTAGTACTCTTAGTATACCTTTGATTTTTTTTTGCTGCAAACCCTTGTTATAAATTAGTAAATTTCTGTCACAACAAAATATATTTTGCAAAATTGTGGGCAAAAATGAAAACTACAATCCGAGAGCTTTCCAATGATATATAGTTTGGTTAGATTAGTTCAGGTTTGAGTAAGATATTATTGTTTTAACATATAATGGCAAACGTCCCACCTGTGGGACGGTGACAGTTAAGGGGTTAAAGTAATTAAATAAGTTAACTTTTTTGGAGTTAACAGTTTGTCTCTTTTCACTCTAGACCCAATGCAGCTGAAAGAGGAGAGTGAACTAAGGGAAATTGAAGTGAAAGAACAGATTGAGAAAAATCGTGATTTCATTATTGGAGAAAACTCATTTAGTTGCCCACAGACTCAAAATACTGGAACTAGAAATGATTTCTCCTGCTTTCAGTGTGGAAAAATTTTCAGTCAAAAAGGAAACCTTAAGACCCACATGAGAGTTCACACTGGAGAGAAGCCTTACACCTGCCAACAGTGTGGAAAAAAATTCACTCAAAAAGGAAACCTTAAGACCCACATGAGAGTTCATACTGAAGACAACTCTTTCATCTGTCATCAGTGTGGAAAACATTTTAACAAAAAAGCAAACCTTAAAGTCCACATGAGAGTTCACTCGGAAAATACCTTTTTCATCTGCCCTCAGTGTGGAAAGAAATTTAACAGAATAGGAAACCTTAATTCCCACATGAGAATTCATACTGGAGAAAAGCCGTACACATGCCCTCAATGTGGAATAAGCTTCACTCAAATAGGAAACCTTAACAAGCATTTGATTATTCACACTGGATTGAACCCTTTCAACTGTGAACTGTGTGGAAAATATTTTGTTCGAAAAGGAAGCCTTAAAAGCCACATGAGAATTCATACTGGAGAGAAGCCTTAC
>JAPDDN010000152.1:0-55854 GCA_027422405.1 Ptychobarbus kaznakovi | reverse complement strand
ATTAAAATGAAAACTGAATATAAAAAAATATGAAAAAAATTTTTTTTATCAAATAATAATTTAAATAAGTTTATAAATGGGTGTAAATATATAAGAACTTTTAAAGTATCCACACACAGGCTCGCATATCTCCATTTTTCATTTACACGCTCAGTGTGAGTTTCTGACATTGTATGGAAACTTATACTGGTTAATTGGGAGCATTTTTAAGACAAAATTAAAACTATTAAAAGTACATTGTATTAATAAAAATAAAGTTGAAATAAAATGTAAATATTAGATGATAACTCAAAAAAACCTTAACAAAAATGAGAAATGTTACTAAAATAATAAAAGGTTTCAGTTGACTAGAATTACCAAAACTAAAAATGAAAATAAAATAATTTAAAGATAACAGAAATAAGATAATAATAATAGAATTGATAAAAGCACATAACAAAATGATTAAAACATTAACTAAAATGAAAATATAAAATAAAAGCTTATGCAAAATATTAATAAATAATATAATATTTGTATAAATGTAGTATAAAAATGTATAAATAATATATAATGTATATAAATAAGTATGCGAATAATACTAAAATATCACTGCGCTCACGTATCCACACTTAGAGCCTATTTTTTCACACAATCATATGGAGTCAATTTCCAACACTATATGGAAGCTCATTCTGGTTAATTGGGGTCATTTTGTGACCTATTGACCATTTAATTGCGGTACTGAGATTGAAGGGAGGAAAATGTATAAGGAGAAGGAAGGATTTGACCCAGGGGATTTATTTATTGTGTGTTTATTGGCTAATACATCAGTGAATGCTGAGAGACCTCCTCATAAAACACAACCTCAGTCCTTTACAGTATAACCAATGAAATCTCTCTGCCATTCTGTCGTTGCCTTCCTCCATCTTTATCAGTTATACTTTATACTGATAGGGTTGTAGTTGTCATTTGATATCCAATATGAAATTTGAAGCAACATTAGTTGAGAATCAAATATCAAGTGTAATATGAAGCATAAGTCAGGTGAGAGTTAAATCACACTGCGTCATGGTGGTTTGAAGCAACCAAATGTACAAGCTAACCAAGCACTGAACATTTTCCTCGGACTGATGAATCGTGAGCACACATACAAAGTTATTACAACTCAGTTACAAATTAAAAAATCCAACAGAACAAGCAAGATGTTGGACTGTGATAGACATTCATCTGCTCGCACAGATGCTCCTGTGTGCACGTCCTGTTTGTGATCACTGAAGAAACATTATAATGAAGAATAACTCATTGAAGTAGGACTCAAACCTTCAGCTGTGTGTGTAGAGTTAGGAAGTGGTGCTAACAGATACAGTATATACAGTCATGGTCAGAAATATTGGCACCCTTGGTAAATATGATCGAAGAAGACTCTGAATATAAACCTGCATTATAAATCCTTTTGATCTTTTATTTAAAAAAATCACAAAATTTAACCTTTCATTGAACTAAAACAATTTAAAATGGGGGAAAATCTCATTATGAAATAAATATTTTTCTCAAATACACGTTGAACACAATTATTGGTACCCCTAGAAATTCTAATAAGTAAAATATCTCTGAAGTATATTCCTATTCATATTCACAATTTTTAGCACTCCATTGTGATTATGAACATGAAATTATTCAGCCATGGCTTCCTGTTTCACAGAAATATAAATAGGAGGGAAAACAAAGCCCAAATTCCCTTAATCATCCATCACAATGAAAAAAATAAATAAATAATATATTTCTGATGTGAAGCAAAAGATAATTGAGCTTTACAAATTAGTGAAGTGGTTTTAAGAAAAGAGATAGAGCAGTGAAAATTCTCATTTCCATCATCAGGGCAATAATTAAGAATTTACAATCAACATAAAATGTTATGAAACTGCCTGGAAGAGGACGTGTGTCTATATCGTCCTAATGCACGGTGAGAAGGAGAGATTGAGTGGCTAAAGGCTCTTCAAGGACCACAGCTGGAGAGTTGTGGAGAAAGGTTGAGTCTCGGGGTCAGAATCCTTACAAAAAAAAAAGTCAAACAGCACCTACATCACCACATGTTGTTCGGGAGGGTTTCAAGAAAAATGATCCTTGCTCATCTAAAAACAACCTCCAGCATATTCAGTTATCAGACACGACTGGAACTTCAAATTGGACTGGGATCTTCTATGGTCAGATGAAACTAAAAATGAGTTTTTTAGCAGCAAGCACTCAAGATGGGTTTGGTGCACACAGGGATAAACGGTACCCCATGAAATATACTGCTGTATTTTTGATGTTGTGGGCTTATGTTTCTGCTGGAGGTCCTGGACGTCTTGTTTAGACACCTGGCATCATGGATTCTATGACTGACTAATTGACTGACTCTGTTAGAAATCTTTTAATGGCCCATGTTTGGATCTTCCAACCGTACAAAAATCCAAACACAATCCTTAAAAACAAAACAAAAATGGATCACTGAACACAAAACCAAGCTTCTGCTATGGCCATTCCAGTCCTCTGACCTGAACCCTGTAGAAGATGAGAGAGGTGAACTGAAGAGAAGAAGCACTGTCACCGTTCAAAAGTATTGAATAAAAGGGTGCCGTTAATTGTGGCCAATGTGTATTAGAGAAAATAAATTAACAATGATAGTTCCTCCCATTTAAAAAAATCTTATTATCCAATGAAAAATTTTATTTTTGTGATTTTTGTAATTAATTTTTTTAACAATGCAGATTAATTTTCATAGCCTTATTTGATAATATTTACCAAGGGTGCCAATAATTCTGACCACAACTGCGTGCATGTAATCTTGATGATGTTCAACAAACAATATCCGCAGTGTCTGCTTTTCTTAATGAGCTGGTTTGAGATAAAAAAAACAAGAGAATATAAATTCATTATGTTATGATGCATCTCATGAAGAAATGTCGGGTCATATTTCCCTCCAAAATGTATTATTAAAGATTATATAATATTTAAATTATGTAAGTTTACTCACCCACAGGCCACCCAGGATGTAGATATGTTTGTTTCTTCATGGGAAGAAACAGATTAGGAGATATTTAGCACTGCATCACTTGCTAACCAATGGATGCTCTGCAGTTAAAAGGTGCCGTCAGAATGAGAGTCTAAACAGCTGATAAAACATCACAAGTAATCCACAACACTCCAGTCCATCAGTTAACGTCTTGTGAAGCCAAAAGCTGCATGTTTGTAAAAAACAAATCCATCATTTGGATGCTTTTATCTTCAAACCTGACACTCTTCTATCCATAATATTGGTTTATCCAATAAAAATGTCATCTCGTCTGAATCAGGAGAGAAATATACACAGATCAAGCATCGTTTACAAGCCAAAACAGAACAAAAATGTTCTAAACAAAGTACATTTTTTCATCTCAGTTTTTATTACTAATTTAAAATTAGACAAATCTGCTATTATTTTAATCTCCAATCTGTTATTTATCAGTTTAGATCGTTTTTTAATGCTTCGATAACTAGCAGAAGACACTAACCAGTTTTAAATTAAAGTTGTGCAGATGGGGTTAGTTACTATCTGCCCTGCCGTGCTATTCTATGACATTAGTGATGTAATTCTCACTATATACTTTAATACATTTTAATCAGAAACGATGAGAAACGGGTGAATAAAGACTGACAATCATTGTTTAATGTTCAGAAATTATTATTTCAAGACATGGAAAGCATTTTGGCTCGTTTATGTGGGCCCTTCACACGTTAAAATGTACCCCACCTACGGGGCATGTTGTCACATTTCACTTCCAATTTTTGAGGGTAAATAAAGTAAAATGTATACACTGTATTTATGAAACAAAGCGACATATTTGTACTAGACAAGTGTGAAATTACGGTGGATAAAAAAAATTATACTCTGAACATGAAGCGGATTTACACAATATGAGAAAGTCTAAATTTTGTGCCCCGCTGTGCCATAAATACTGTTACGTGACTATTCACAAGCTGTTTTAATTACGATATAAATGCTTGGAAATTATATTTAACGTTTTCAAGTCCATTCATTGCACACAAGCCACCCTATAATCGCAATAAGCTTTGCGGTTTTTTATTTTGTGTTATTATAACACAAAGTCTCATCTTTCTGTAAATTTTGAGATCAAATACAAACAATAAATGAGTTTTGCGCACTTTTTTGTAGTGAGGTAAATATTCGCTTCAGTTCAAGCTGCTTTGGAATCAATGATATTTTCCTCTTTAATATTTGCATCATGAAATAAACATGAATAAATATTTGAATGCATATTGAAAAAAAAATCTGAACAATTTATACAAACGAATGTCTCATGAAATCGATCAATTAGAGTTTCAAAAATATCTATACGCCTATGTGCTTTTGTGTTAAGAACAACAGATTGGATGCCCCAAAGGTTTTTTTTTTTACTGTAATTTTGACATTAATTTCAAGCAATATAATGGGCTATAATTTTACTATCGTAATTTTGGCTTTATTAAATTAGTATGACAGTAATCTTATTTAGTAATTTTTCAGTGACACTAAAATGCCGCTGTAGGGTATTTTTACTACATACAAACACAATCTTGGCACAGCGGCCCCAAAAACAACCAATCCAAACCAAAAAAATACAATAAAAATAAATAAAAATAAAATATGATTAAGTTTGACGATCCTGACTCCCCATATATCCTCATTGGATGCGCCTTTAGGGAGAAATGCATCTTTATGATTACATAGGCTAATGAAAGAGTTTTTCACTTTTTGATTTGAATTATTTCGTTGTAAAGTATAGTATTTTATAGAATTCTATAAATATTTTTTATCATGCCAGTGAAGCAAGTACTCGCTCACGTTCACCGGTAAACCAAATCCAGCTCAGATCACGCTCTGACATTAAATTTCTCCAGTAGGCCTATTTATTTATTGTTTTTTTTCTGTTTATAATGAAATTCTTGAATAAATGTCTCAATTAAAGCAGTAGACCGATAAGTAACGGTTATGTTTCAGGGTGACGTTCAGCTTGCAGAATTTTATACATTTAAATGTATTAAATTAAAATGATTAATTTAAAAACATGTCTTGTTTTTGAAGCCACTTGGCAAACCTTCATAAAAAAATGTAATAACTGAAAAAGTATACTTCTCCATGAAAACAGCTTCAGTTATTGTGCAACAGAATATTCAAAACACGCACACAAGATGAAATGCACATATAGACCTTAACAAAATATACATTGCTTATCAGGCCCATGAAAGCACATGCAAGATGAAATGCACTTTACAAAGAATTATTTAGTGGCGTAAATAAAAGAAACACACTTCCTAAAATTAAAATAGACCTAAACTGCGGGGAAATGCGGTCTATTAAAGACCGCTCCCGCTCCACTCACATGCGCTCACATGCTCTGGCTCGTGTAATGGAAGAGAGAAAGAGAGAAAATAGACACGGGCTCGAGGTCGGACTCCGGCGGAGAATTCTGATAAGCTATCAGACAAGAACCGGGCCCGTGCAAGGCTCTACATTCGTTCCCTTGTTTCAATTAAAAGTTCCCCCTCGGCTCGGCGGGCCCCCAATCTGCCCGTGTCCATATGCACCTGCGTACCCTGCATACACAGACGCTACGCCACTTGTATTTTGGGGAGAAACAACTTACATTTAAATTTAAAATGCCTTTGGTGAGTAAGTGACGTAATGCTAAATTTCTCCAATTGTGTGATGAAGAAACAAGCTCATCTATATCTTGGATGGCCTGTGGGTGAGTACTTTTTCAGAAAATCTTTTTTGGGTAAACTATTTCTTTAAAATATGCTTTCAGCAAATTTCCCCTCTAATTCTCATTATTGTAATGTGGAAAAAAAACTATAATATTTCATGTTATATTTCTCTACTAAGAACTGTAGAGGAGTTCAAATTTGATAAATTATGAATATAATCTCATAATGCAAAATCTGTATAAAAAATAATTGTATTTTGGGATGATATATGATTCATATCTTTGCACATTCACTCATCTAATTGAAGGCCATTAGGAGATGATTTCTTTGCTTTGAAAAGTAATTTCTCAGGCTTTAGGGTGAGAATTGTATTATTCAAAATTACACTCATTTGTGCAAAAAGAGACTTTCAGTGTTGTTTTGCTTCTTCTCCATCATAAGCACACCCGGTCTGACCCTTTTAGCTTCTCGTTCAACCAATTTAGATTTATTTCAGAGTGCTTAAATATGCATAAACGGGCACTGACAGTAAAACGATGCGGTCGCTTTTAGCCGAGTACGTCCACAATTCAATCAGCTCCTAGTAACAAGATGACCAGTATAAACACAAGTGCTGAGACTTCATTACTTTCAGCCCAGGGAAAATCCTGTGTGATTTTATTAGAAAAGCCATATTTACATAAACCTGTGTGGAGGTCTGTCAAGCCAGAACACATTAACCTGCTCCGCAAACACAAGAGGCTCAGTTGCACTGCAGTGTCTGTGGAACAAATGTCTCATCTCCTGACTCAGTCTGCTAGGACAGAAGAGCACAGTAGCGTGGCATAATGTTCAGGTAGTGTGCGTGAAATTGACATGGGTGTTATGGCGAATATTGAGATGCTGCCTATCATGTAGTCATGCTTGGTCTCTGTATGAATCACAAGCATTGTGCAGGAGTGCGTTTAATCAGTGTGGGGTTAGTTTGATGGGGGTAAGTATACTGTTGACATGCTTTTTATTGAGGTCACAGTATTGCATGTGAATATGAATCCGCAGGTGAAACAGGGTTGATGGAGGGGACATTTCATGTGAGAAGCTTCCAGATTCACAATCAATGTGATGCGGATTGTGTCATACTGGCTCAAGCATGGATTGCCACTGATTTTCTGATGCATTTTGAAATCAAAACTGGAATGCACTCATAAAATTTAAGTTTTCCGGTAGTTATGTTTAAGTTGTTTAAGTCATGTTTAAAAGCAGGGCTACTCCAGTTAAATAAAAAATAAATGCATATAAAAAACATTCATTCAAATAAACATTGATTGAGATATAATATAAAACCTTTTTTTCAGTACTTTAAATTGATATACTATGAATAAAACTGAAATTACACACACACACACACACACACACACACACACACACACACACACACACACACACACACACACACTACACACACACACACACACACACACACACACACACACACACACACACACACACACACACACACACACACACACACACACACACACACACACACACACACACACACACACACACACACGTTGGTTTTTATGGTTTACGGGACTTTCCATAGGCGTAATGGTTTTTTATACTGTACAACCTATGTGCTATTGCCCTACACCAACCCTACACCTAAACTTAGCCCTCACAGGAGACGGTGCATTTCTATTTTCCCTCAAAAAAACTCACTCTGTATGATTATAAGCGTTTTAAATTATGGGACACTGAAAATGTCCTCATAAAATCACCTTCTCCTTGTAATACCTATGTCATACCCATGTCATTATACAAATTTGTGTCCTCATAAACCACATAAACATGCCCACACACACACACACACACACACACACACACACACACACACACACACACACACACACACACACACACACACACACACACACACACACACACACACACACACACACGCACACACACACACACACACACACACACACACACACACACACACACACACACACACACACACACACACACACACACACACACACAATTACTATTAACATTCATATACATTTTTTAAGTTATTTTATTTTACATTTGTACATTTTACAGTTTTATGTATATCCTTCAAAAATAAATTCCAAATTTTAATAAAAAGTATAATAGCATCTTAATACCATTAAAATAAAACTGTTAAAAGCTACAGAGTTGGGTATTTGATATGTGCTTTTGAGGAAGAACTACTAGCTGGGTTTGCCAAAATTGACAAGCTAGTGGGATTTTCAGAGCTTTTCAGAGTTTTGTTTGAGGCACTTAATAGTTTACTGACAAGTACCCTAGACGTTTTTAGCAAAAGCGCCATTTTATATCTGTGAAATAATCAGGATTTATACATATTAAATGTGTTTTGCAACCTTTGACATAATTTGCTGTCATACCTTTAATCAGATGTATTTCTGACTATTATTGTGTTCATCTGTTTCAAATAAATGCACTGCTAATTGCCCCATGAAACATCAGGTCTGTCGACTACAGCCCTGATCTCACCTCCCTGTTCAGGGTTTCCATATACACTCTTGAGTGCTGACACTTCAACTGGAACTTCTGATGTTTTGCTTACGCCACAGCAAACCTCAGATTGCACACGCTGGTAAATATAATTGTAAAGAGAGTTTGTGCTCAGCAGTGACGTGCAGAAATCTTTCAGTGCTGCCAAAGAGGGAAAGAGACACTTTTTGAGATCAGATCCTTGCATTGCTAGAGAATCCAGGAGAGAAAACGTCCCAGTTTTTATGTGTTATATATGTATAGAATTTTCATGTCTCTTATGCTCACCAAGGCTGCATTTATTTAGTCTTTACCATCGCTGTACCCATCATTTCAGTGTTCAGCATGAGCTAATGTGGCTCAGAGGAACATTTCTAGTGCATGATGTTCAATTCTTGCTCGACTGACAACCAAGCAGCATCTGTTTGTCAGTAACAGTGGTGTTTTCAGTAGCTTTATTCTGATTCCAGTGGAACAGAGAGTTTTTGGATGAGAGAGAAATGAAGGGCAGGTCTGTGATAGCTGTGTGCAGAGCAGCGCTCCATGCCCAACACTGACGCTTTATGTCGCCTATGAGCCAGTCTGTCACTGACTGCAGAGAAGAATATCTAAAGTAAAGTGTTTTGGGTTTTTGTATCACTGTCAGGGAAGGATTCAGAATGAGATAACCTCTGATAGTTACACAGTCATAAACGTGAACACAGAATCACTGAAGAGACATGTTTGTAAGTTGCTTGTGCATATAATGTTGCACTCAGTCCGAATATTTGCTTGCTTTCCACACACTGGATTTCCCTTCCCCTTCCCAAATATTCTCTATAGGGCTCATAGTCTCAGAGTGCTTAGAGCCTCAGTCATTATAAAAACATGAAGGTGAGCAATAACACTACAAGCTATTACCCGAGCAGGGACGACATGTACTCCCGTATTTCATTAAACCTCAGAGTTTCACGGCTCTCAGCACAAAGCCTCTCACATATGAGAGATCATATAAATGCTTGTAAGAAACGGACGGTGATCGAAGTGTTGTTAGTGCGCAGCAGTGTTGGGTAAGTTACAAAAAAAAGTAATCCACTACAAATTACTAATTACTTCTTTAAAATTGTAATTTGATTATTTTACTGATTACTGAATTTAAAAAGTAACCAGATTACTAATTACTTTACTTTCAAGTTACCTTCAAGTTTGCTTTACTTTTCAAGTTATCAAACCTAAAAAAAATACACTACAAAGAGAAACTCATAGTTCTTTCATTAATTTAATATTGACTGAAATACATAAGTAGGCCTATTATTTGTATACCCTGATTCACTCCCAAGTTAAACTGCATTGTTCTAATTACCTTCCGTGTCATTGCCAACGCTTCGGTGACAGGACTTTGAAATAACAATCAGAACAAACAATAAAAGGCATGACTTACATCGCATCCTGCTCGCCAACTCCGTCCAATCTCCACGATCTGCATTTGTATTTTATGTTTTTCTTCATTTGAATATCTTGTGAAATCATTTTTTGTGTAAAGTTAAAGTCGAATTTACTTTCATCTCAGAAAAGAGATTGCGCCTATTTGACAGTCTAGAAGAGACGGAGCGAAGTCACATGCGTTTCAAAAGTTTACAGACCTAATAGACACCCATTAGTCCGGCGCCCCACACACACCCAAACAAAATACAGTTTTGATTTTGGGGATTTTTAATAGGTGCTAACATTATTACCAGTCAAATAGTATGACTAAACAATTAAATTTTGTGATTAATTTGCAATATATATTTAACTTATTTTAAACATGTTGATGTCGGCTTCTTCCTTGGCTAACTTGATGGGGGCGGCGCCCCAGTCGCCACTGTAAAGGTCATACTGAATCAAAACATGATTTTTACTTCTTTTTTTAACACTGCATCTGTAACTTAATTAATGTGATTTTATTGACATAAGTAACTTGATAAGTAACTTGAAATAAGTGTTCCTGTGGCTCAGTGGTTAGAGCATTGCGTTAGCAGAGAAAAGGTTGTGGGTTCGATTCCCAGGGAACACATGTACTGACAATTATATAGCCTGAATGCACTGTAAGTCGCTTTGGATAAAAGCGTCTGCTAAATACGTAAATGTAATGTAAAATGTAATCAAATTACATAAATGTAAAATGTAACTCATTACTTTACTGTGTTACTAGGAAAAGTAATTTGATTACAGTAACGCGTTATACCCAACTCTGTTGTGCAGGGACGATCCTTTCTGACCAACAGCATACATGAATTCAGGAGAAACGCACACGTGTATTTCAGAGTGCTGTTGTACAGTGTTGGAGCCACTCATTTTCCACAACAATGCAGTTAAAGATCTGGGCGGGTTACTGGAAGGGGTGATCCGTTAACTGCTCTCATGGTGTACACATGTATGGCCATGCACATGTAGTGCTGTACAATTTTTTTAAACATATCTTTTTTAGGGATAGTTCACCTACAAATGAAAATTCTGTCTTGTGTTGTTCCAAACCCATATTATATATATATTGTTGAACATACTGTAATTTCATAAGAAGTTGACACTGATAAAGATTGATGCAAACAGCTGCATGTATTTATTTGTTTGTTTATGTATGTATGTATGTGTGTGTTTAGCCAACACATTCTTTTTTTTAGAGTGTAGTTGCATTTAGCAGATTAGAGCCAGAAAATATATTATATTCACTGATAACATGAAGTGCATTAAACACATTAAACAAAGCACTTGATTTTTGGAATCTGATTATGTAATCCAGATTACATGTAATCAGTTACTGCCCAGCATTTGTAGTTTTTCCGCCGGCTGTTAGTAAATCTGGTAGTTCTGTACTGTAAGTTGCAGAAAGGAATAAATAAAGATGCATCTGTCCTCTAAGGGCTTGTATTTATTTAGTGTGGGCAGGGGCGTCCCCATGGGTGCACTTGGCATTTTCATGCCTTTACTCAGTCGGGGAACACACACCTTTGTCCTCACATACACACGTACTCGCCCACACTGTTTACAACCTTGAAATCAAAAAGCCCTTTCAAGTGCAAATGAATGCTCCTTTCCATCAGATAAGAGTGACGTGAACAGATTTGCAGATTTCCATTTCAAAGCTGCAGAGTTTGTCCCGATAAACAGCTCTCCGGCGTGATCGCGAAGTTTACAAATCAGATCTGAAGGCCAGATAACCGGCCACCGATGTAAAACGGACATGAATCCAGCAAAAGCCTCTGAGGGCTGGAGTTAAACAGGAGGCGATGTTTGCATTGCTTTAATGTGGCTGGAATCGGTCGAGTTGCACAGGCTGATCAAACAGGGCCGAGCGAGTCGTGGTATCAGCAGAAAACGGTGTAAATCTTGTCTGCCAGGCACTTGTCCTCAATTCCGGCTGTGTTGTAAATACAATCGTAAATCTACAGATAAATGTGTGCATTCGCGTACGCAGTTTACAGATTAGCATGAGAGATTACTGCTAATCAGACGTTGTGGCGGTACTCACACATGTAAACAATGCATTCATGCCAAGAAACCAAATGCAAATCCAAATCTTCACAATGCAATGCCAATTTTGTACATTGTATAAACTGCTAAGTGCCTGCATTTATATATAAATGATATTTCATCTTAGAAATACATGCAGTTCTTATTTTCAATTAATGTCCTGTACAAATTGCTTAACTTCTCAAGTGTGGAATCATTAAGATTTTGTCATGTCTTTGAAAGAAGCCTCTTCTGCTACACAAGGCTGCATTTATTTTATTGGATCAGGAATATAGTAAAAACAGTATTATTGTGCAAAAATGATTACAATTTCAAGTAACTGTTTTCTATTTGACTATATATACATATACAGTGCTGCTCACTAATATTGGCACCTTTGGTAAATATGAGCAGAGGTGACTGTGAAAATAAATCTGCATTGTTTATCCTTTTGATCTTTCATTTAAAAAAAAATCTAAATTCTAATCTTTCATTGAAGTAAAACAATGGAAAGTGGGGGGGGGGAACTCGCATTATAAAAATAAATGTTTTTCTCTAGTTGACGTTTGCCACAGTTATTGGCACCCAATTATTGCAACGTTCTTTCCCCAAGATAACAGTTCTGAGTTTTCTCCTATAATGCCTGATGCCTGATGATGTTAGAGAATATCTGACAAGAGATCAGAGACCATTCCTTCATCCAGAATCTCTCCAGATCCTTCATATTCCCAGCTCCATGACGGTGCTTCTTCTCTTCGGTTCACTCACTCATTTTCTACAGGATTCAGGTCAGAGGACTGGGATGGATATGGCAAAAGCTTCATTTTGTGCTCAGTGACTCATTTTTGTGTTGTTTTTTATGTTTGTTTTGGATCATTGTCTTGATGGAAGATACAAATATGGTCCATTATAAGATTTCTAACAGAGGCAGTCAGGTTTAGATTTTTTTATCTGTTGGTATTTTATAGTATCCATGATGCCATGCATCTGAACAAGACGTCCAGGACCTCCGGCAGAAAAACAGGCCCACAACATTAAAGATACAGCAGTATTTTAAATGTGGACATTGGGTACTTTTAATCCCTGTTTGTATTAAACCCATCTGGATGGTTTGCTGACAAAAAGCTATTTTTTTTGTTTCATCTGATCATAGAAGCCAGTCCCATTTTAAGTAGTGATCGACCGATATTGATTTTTTTTATAACCGATACCGATTATTTGTATGTTTATGTACCCAATAACCGATATGCAGAACCGATATTTATTTACTGTTATAAAGTAAATAAATAACAGTGAAGTAAGTCCATTCTTCTTTAGTTTTTCCTTTGTTTTTCCTTTCAGTCATCTTAACAACAACAAATAACTGTTGAAAATTAACATTTTCATGTAAAATTTAAATCTTAAAAATTACAACAATTTAAAAAATAAAAACATTTTATTTATAAGAAGCATCATCACCAACACTGATATTAACAATAAGCAAAAGAATGTCAAATACAGAGAACACATTTCACTGCTGGTTATACTCTGTATAATTGTGTATGTGACCAAAAAAAAAAAAAAAAAATATCGGTTATCGTTTTTTTTCAAAACCGATATCCGATTATGGTAAAATGCTTAAATATCGGGAAAAATATCGGTAAACCGATATATCGGTCGATCTCTAATTTTAAGTTCCAGTTGTGTCTGACAACTGAATATGCTGGAGATTGTTTTTGGATGAGCCAGGAGTTTTTTCTTGAAACCCATTTGAACAACATGTGGTGATGTAGGAGCTTTTTTATATATATATATATATTTTAGGCTTTCTGACCCCAAGATTAAACTAATCTCTGCTATTCTCCAGCTGTGATCCTTGGAGAGTTTTTGGCCACTCAAACTCGATTCACATATTTTTAATCAAATAAAAGCAGCCTGGGTGAGCAGCAGATATTTCTTTCAAAACATTAACAACCCTAATTCTCCAAACAATATAGTATAAAATGTATACTGCAGAAATAGTAAAAGTGGTACATTATTTTGCTATTCCAAACATAACCTCAAATTCAGTAACAATATTATAAAGAGCTGTAGGCTACATAAGGAACGAATGTTGTGTAATGTTGAACAAACAGTAAATGTTTAAATCCATCAGATGCTGATATAAGCACACAAAAGCTCATAATATGCAAATCATTATACTTGTAAGTCATTAAAACAATCACATGCTTAATCATTATGCATACTATTTAGTGGCTGTTTTGATAGTCATGCTACATTTTCAATATCTTTTCAACACATTTTATCTGCACACACAGTGACTTGTTTACATGGGATTTCACAGCACAAACGTTCAGTGCTGATATCAGTAATTCAGCTCCTCCTGCTATCAAACATACAGACACAGAGCTGGATCACAGTGTCTTCTCAAGTGTGATCTACTATAGTTAAAATGAAACGAGTAATGTATGTTCTGCTAGGCAAATGTTAATCGTTGTTTCGGTTGTTTCTCCAAAAATTCCTGAGAAGAAATGAGAAAATGGTTGTCATTAACTGAGAGTATGCAAGTGGAAGTGAATGTGGCCATTTTTTATTTTAATATATTATTTTAATTATTTTTTTTTTGAAAGAATATGAGACATTTGTTGTCTTTAACTAAGAGTATACAACTATAAACAAATGTGTATAGCAGCTCAAAACTTTGTATTTATTTATTTAAATGTATGTAATTTTATTTATTTATCTATTTATTTATATTTATTTATTTATTTCTGTTTCAGAAGAATATGAGACAGTTGTTGACATTTACTAAGTGTATTGAGCTATACAATGAGTGTGGATAGCTCCTCTGATAATATTTATTGATTTATTAATTTGTAATTTTAGTCTTTGAAAATATAATGACAATTATTTTATTTTATTATTATAAAAATAGAACATTTACTAAGAGTATATTAATCCAACTATAACCTGAATGTGAATCACTGATCAAATTATTTGTATTTATTTGTTTTTATTTTATTTTTAATCTTAGAAGACTATGAAATAAATTATTTTATTTATTTTTAAAATAATAATTTATTGACATTTACTAAATGTATAGAATTCTAAAGTGAATGTGGATAGCAGCTCAAATTATATTTATAATTTAAATAATACATTAAATAAAGAATATTAATTTATTAATTTGTATTTCATTTTTTGTTTTAGATAAATAATATAGATAAATAAATAAATCTTAGAGGAAAATAAATTACAGATCCATTAAAGAAGAATATAATGGCAATTATTTTATTTATATTTTATTTTAAATTACAGATCCATTAAAGAAGAATATAATGGCAATTATTTTATTTATAGACGAACGAGATTATTGTTAATATTTAAGATTAATTTAAAGTATTTGCAGAAGCTAAAATATAATTTATTTTATGATAGATAAATAAATAAATTTAGAGGAAAATAAATTACAGATCCATTAGAAGAATATAATGCAATTATTTTATTAATTATTTTATTACAGATATAAAGAAGAATATAATGGCAATTATTTTATTTATAGACGAATGAGATTATTGTTAACATTTACTAAGAGTATAAATCTATAAAGTGAATTTGGACAGCAGCTAAAATATTATTTATTTAAATATAAATATTAGAGGAAAATATTACAGATATAAATTACAGAAAATTTCAAAACATTTTTTTGAAAGAATATAGACATTTGTCGTCTTTAATAAATAAACAAATAAACAAATGTGTATAGCATCAAAACTTTGTATTTATTTATTTAAATTAGATTGTATTTATTTATCTAATTATTTATATTTATTTATTTATTTCTGTTTCAGAAGAATATGAGACAGTTGTTGACATTTAGAGTATAAAGCTATGTAGAAATGTCGATAGCAACTCATATTTGTTTATTCATTTGATTTTAGGATAATTTGATGAAAATATTTCTGAAAAAGGCTCATATTGAGATCACTGACTTTGCAGCCTTGCTAAATACAAGCCAGTTTGAGACATTATTGACATCTCTTCTGAAACTCTAGAGACGGCTAAATAAAACAAACTATGCATCTACCTTTGCGATGGAAAGCACAATCGCTGTGCATCTCTCTTCTCAATAACACAACAGCGATGCAGCTGAGTTATCGGTTGGCCTCGCAGAGGTGTCTTCCTAAACCGTAATTACACTGTCCAGTGTCTCTCACAGTCTGACAGTCTCACCTCGTGATCCACCTTCCATCTTCCAGACATCAGCCGATTGTGTGAATCTTCACCCGGTACAGCCGTATCACATCCACACTCCATCGGCTCCAGGAAACTCTTTCATTATCTGCTCATCCTCTCAGAAATCTCACCCGGTGCTTATTTGTAACTCTCTGTTTACACGTCTTTCTTTACTTGGATTGTCTCATTAGCTGTGTTCAGAATGTAATACTGTAGGCTGCATGCTGTACAGCACGTAGGAACAGTTATATTGTAATATACAATTAGAGTTTTTATTAATATTTTGAATTCGTTTTTTTATGTTTATTTTTTATTAATTATGTTTTGTGTTTTTGTCTTTTTCATTAGTTTTAGTTTTTTTAATTAAATAATTGTAGAAATATTTTTTTAAATTGGAAATTATTAGTACATTAAGCACATGTAGTATATCAAGTAAATGAAAATGAGAAATAGTTTAGGTTTTATTTTATATACAATTTAAGTAAATGTTTATTTTATTTCAATAAATGCAAATATTTTATTTATTTAAATTTAGATTAGCTTAGTTTTAGTTAATTATAATAAACATGTGTAGTATGCTGCCTTTTATTTACTAATAGTATATGCAAAAAAATATGCAGTAATATAAAATATCAGTGTTGCTGCATTGTTGTCATTGTTGTTTAATGCAATTTATCTTTTCAAAACTATTTTATATATTTATATATAATTATATATTATTTTAATATATAATTAAAACATTTTTAATATATTTATTATAATTGAATGTTTTTTTATGAACAATAAAAATAGATTTATATATATTTAATTTAACTATTTAACTATATTTATTATATTTTTATATATTTTTGTTAATAATACTTATGTTTGTTTGTTTCTACAAATGAAAAGCATTTAAAAAATTTTTAAAGATTCCAAATCTTGAAATCTTTTTTTTGTATCATTTATTAGGTCATTTGTGTATCATGTGCATGCTGCATATGGTGGTTAACATCTAGATTAACAGTTTCAAATCAAAATATTATGCAACATCACTGAATTGACTTAAATACATGAATTTATACCAACAAAATATTTGATGGATTTAATCAGGTACAATAGCTCTTTGAGGAAACAATTGCACTTTTACAGTGTGTGCAACTGTGCCATTCTGAGCATCCCCATGGTTTTCATTTAGCTTTGGGTTACTTTTTGACATTTGCGATCTTTTTACTGCATTTGATGTACACTACACAAGTCAATTCTGACACATGACGTCTGTATTTGACAGGCTGACATGACGGTGACATAATACTAAATGCACTCGTAAAGTCTGTGGCGGGGAATTTAGACGTCAATCACCCCGTACGACTCCATCGGCTCATAAATATGCAGGGAAGTTATTTAACGCCCTTCAAGACTGCTAATGTCTTTACAGGCTTCCACTCCATGGATTCCAGATAGAGATGCTTTATTCCCAGAGGAGCTCTGAGCTTCTCCCACTGATGCTTACGATGCTCTAAATTAGGACAAATCTCGTTAATACTTCTTTATCAAATTCCGCCCACCCATATTAGCCCTATCCTCCCCATGGGTACGACTCCAACCCACACAGAGGCACGTCATTTCGTGCATAGCTGAAAAAGACACACTCTTCTTAAAAAGCTTAAAATAGAGGCTCTGTACCCGGCGCCACGCTTACAAGAGCGTCGTTGAATTCAGGCGAGATGGTGTGAATGAAAGACGGGGTAGAAGAAGTAATATCGAGTTCAGACACTAGTCCATCCATTCTCAGGACCAGAAGCGAGGTAATTAGGACTGCTGGGAGGGACAGAGCGCTCCTCTCCTTCTCAGCAGGTCTTTTTTCTGAAATGATTTATCTGGAAGGAGAAAATGCTGGACGCAGCGGCTAGTTTGGGTGGGACGCAGCCTTGATCATCTCATAAAACGGACCTGGTTTACTCATGTATCACTTTGTTTTCCATGCGTATCAGAAATATGCATATGGATGAAAAGTGGAGATCAATATGCATATGGATGAAAAAGTGCTGATGTTCTATAAACAAAATAAATAAAGTTGGGCTCATCTACTCAAATTTGTAAGTCGCTTTGGTAAAGGGCATCCAGTTCTCACTAAATAAATAAATATGATTGTAAGTTCACTTTGGATAAAAGCATATCGTCTGCTAAAACATATTGGATAAATAAATAAATATGAACTAGTTACTTATTAGCATATCTATTATTAACATATTGGATGTAGCACATATTCTGCATGACCATATTCTACATCCCTAATCCTACCCAATACCTAAACTTAACAACTACCTGACTAACTATGAATAAGCAGCAAATTAGGAGTTTATTGAGGCAGAAGTCGTACTTCATGGTTTGTTAATGGTGAGAATCGGACCTTAACATAAATTGTGACTAAAAAATCTTCCTAGAATATTTTGCTAACATTCTCAATTATAAAAATGTCATTCATTGTTGATGTACACTGAACATCTCTCCTACTAAAACATTTAATTTGAAAGATGTATAAATATTTTGAGAACATTATTAAAGACCAGACACCATTGAACAACATTATATTAATGTTACTGGAAGAACATTTAAGTTATGAAAACATTATTTCTGCTGTTCTCTGAACATTCAAAATGTCCAGATTTAATTTTTTGGTTGTCTGAACATTAAGGGAGCATTCCATTTGATCATTTTGCAAATGTTATGGAAACAGTTGAATGTTCTCTGAACGTTCTGAAATCCAAATAAAACATTTCTAGAAAAAAAGGTTCCATTAACTTTGAACAACATTCTATTAACATTCTGAAAATGTTTTTTTTCTGAATCTTACATTCAAAATGTCAATTTTTGAAAAATGTATTAATAGGTTTGTTAAAAAAGTGAGACGAATGTCCAACTAAAACACTTAAGAAAAAAAGTTATATGAATAATGTGTATTAACAATGTTTCTGAGAACAATATTAAAGGCCAGATGACTGCTATTAAAGAAGAAGATGTGTTCCTTGACTTTGAGAGAACCTTCTGAGAGTGTTATAGGACCTGTCACCTGGGATCTCTTAAAACACCTATACTGTAATTCACTGCACAACTGTGAAAGAAACCCAAATAATGGGCTTCTCCGTGACATGTTTGCACATTTATTTAGCTAAAGAACCCGATTTCTCAATATGAAATTAAGTACCTGGTTGATTTATAGAAAATAAAGTGCTATTTATTTCCATATGACAGAAAAACATAAACCATTTCACTGCACAATTAGGAAAGATGAAGTGCACATTCTATAAATCTCCTTAAATTTAAACTAGTCTCACTGAAGTTAGAGCTGTACAATTCATCAAATACATAATCATGATTACAGCTCCTGTGATTAATTATTAAAAGTGTTGATTAGATCTACCCCTGTTTCTATTTACATTTTTATTTTAACCAATCACAGACATGTCCATTGTGCTCATGCATACAATACTAAATCACAGGTGTTTAATTCAGTCTTAAAGTCTATCTGTAATCACAACAAGTACTAATCAGCGAGTTTTAAGCAGTCTGATTGGTGTTTTCAGTTCATGGGTGCTGAAGCAACATCACCTGAGACTCAAGCATTGTGGAAATAATTGGTGGGGTTTTATGGCTAAATGCAAATAGTACAACCATCAAGTTTCCTACAAGTTGTCCTACTTCAGTCGTTCTCTTGCTCTGTTGGATTTCTGTAAACATCCGTTTCTGAGTGGTACCCAAGTTACCTTTCATTTGAGGACCAAATTCATTCCATCCATGTGGTGAAGTGAAAGCGCTCTCTGTGCATGAAAGCAAACTCATGCAGTCGATTTCATTAAAACCAGCGACAACTGTAGCTGTAGAATTGCATTTTGAATATGACAGATGCATTTAGTGCATTTGGAAGTGTCCCCAACCAAGAAAATCCTGATGGAATGTGAGAAGGACAGATGGAATTTTTAGCATAATTTGGAACCAATCTAATAACAATAGTTTAAGAATGAAATAAGACTGAAAAAAACGTTCTTTAGAATATCCTTATCATAAATCTGTTTGTATTGTATTGAAACAATATATTGCTACATTCAATGTCTTTGATTTCCTAAAGGAATATTTTGTCCTATTTTAAAAGATAAAAGATGTGTTTCAAAATATATACTTTTTGTTTTGAGTTGTATTGCAGTCCTACAAAATGAAATGGCATGTGCACATCCAAAACATTGACCAAATCATCCAAAATCATCCCGGAGGCCTTTCAGAAGAACAAAAGGACTGCGTTCAACTCTGTTCTAATAGCAGACAAACAATGTTTGGACTATTCGTCAGGTAGACAAAAACATTGCAACTTCAAAGTCCTTAAAACCATAAATGAGTTGGCCTGGATAACAAACGAGACCACAATTAACCAAAGAAGACACATAGGACTCTCTGAACAACACACTGAAATGTGGACACTCTGTATTCCCCAATAATAAAGTTTTTAATGTGTGTGTGTTATTATATATATATATATTATAATATATTATATATATATAATTAGAAACAATATTCACTCAGAAATTGCAATAGTAAAATTTACAATTAACTATAAAGAAACAGCAAGTAACACAATTAACATAAAATTTTGAAGTAGACAAACTGAAATAGAATTTTATTTTAAAACATACTTTAATAATCTTTATTTACAGTTTCAAAAGTAATTTTTTTACAGCGCTATATGAGTTTTTAGCATTTTTTCTAGTGATTTTATCAAAATCATGTGCTGAGAATTTTGTTTTCTTTTTTCATCTTTAAAATTTTGACTAGTGATATAATAATTTTTGATTATTATTATCTTAAATTCAAACTGAAAAAGTGTGTTGCTTTCATTCAGAAATTTCTAGTAAATTTAACAAACAATTACAAGGAATGTCAAGTAACACACTGAATTAAATTTGAAGCTTTGAATTTGTTTTACAGTTCAATACAAATCTTTTAACAATTTTTGCCTAGTGATTATCTTCAGTTTACTAGTTTGTCACTTAAACGCTAAACCAAAAGAGTGTGCACACATTCTGTTGAGTGTAGTCGACTGTTTAGTGTGAAAACACCGTCTACATGCGGCCTTTGGTCTTTAAGCCGATGCAGAGAGACTGACTGCAAGATACGAGGGTGGAAGAGGTTTAAAAGTGCTATAGTTACGTAAAGCACATAGTGTTCCCTGTCTGTCTGACACGGGCGTTCTCTGGGGAGTATCTTAGGTGAAGTGTGTGAGTGCATTGACACGGGAACTACGGTAGCACTCGATGAAGGTGACTCTCTCTCTCTCTCTGCAATAAATTGAGTGCATATAAATATATATAAGAGGAACAATGATCTCATTAGTCTCATTTAGCTAGAAGAGTTATGGCTGTGTTGTTCAGCAGCACTCTATCCGTACTCTGGGAAAGCTGCTTCATGTCCACATCAGCGTTTGCCAGCTATCTGGGCCAGTGCATCATCAGCAACAATCCCAGCTGTCAGCTCTGAACTGCCGACAAAATGTCAACGCCAAACCTTCATATGCATTTATATGCACCTTTATTTTCCCGCAGGCTATAGCTATTTTGATGTCTTCTGTTGAGGGGTTTTCCCCTACATTTTTAAAGCAATAGGCTAGTTCGCACACACAAAACTATTCTGTGATCATATAAAATTTAAAGAATCGCAAAACTTTAATTTTACATGAAATGAAAGTGAACTTCTGAAACTCCCAGAGAATGATTTTCACATGCCAACGTTTTATGCATTGAATCAGTCAAGCTGTGCTATAACATTATATGCATTTTCTCTTTATGCATGGTCCCCAAATGGGGATTAGTGAGTTGATGAAAAGCTAATTAATTAAATCAAACTAATAAATGGGGCTGCACAATTAATTGAAATATTGCTGAAATCTTATATCTTATTAAATTGTGATCATTAAATCAAAGGGTGTGATTTAATTAATGAAGTCTGTTGCACTGCTTGTTTCAGTGTAAATAGCGGCATTTACACACATGCAGCTTATTAGTGCGAGTTTAATGTACATTTGGGACACAATATGTGCTAGATTCCCTTTATTACATTCACAAAGTGAAGAATTTAAGACATACATATTTATATTGTAAGTTGTAATGTTAGTTGTTCTTGTAAA
This sequence comes from Ptychobarbus kaznakovi, assembly GCA_027422405.1. Lineage (NCBI taxonomy): Eukaryota > Metazoa > Chordata > Actinopteri > Cypriniformes > Cyprinidae > Ptychobarbus > Ptychobarbus kaznakovi. The sequence continues at coordinate 33,782 of JAPDDN010000152.1, read as the reverse complement.
GAGTGAAGTGTGTGGGTATTTTGCGGCTGACCTTATTGCATATGCATTATTATGAGTTTTTCTTTCAGACGCAAAATGTATGGCAGGAGAGTTTTTAAATGAATCGTGCAATATGATTTACTAAGGTTTGTGCTGGTCAATGTACTGGTGTTTACCACCCAAAAAGCATGTCTTAAACCAGATGCAAATTTGTGCTGCACTTGGTAGATTGCATCGGTCATTATGGAAATGATCTGGCTGTGTCTGTCTCCTTTAATGTGTGCATTGTCAATAGATCAGCCGCAGAACTTTCCACTCCCATTGGTGCTTTTATGGGATTGCACTCTCACGCTAATTTACCCTGTTTAGTAAATCTGGCCCTTAATGTGCAAACTTGGGTAAGGAACTTTTCAAAACCCTTAACCCCAGGCCATTAATTCTAATTGAAAGCCAGCATCAGATTGTAATCCACTTTAATTCAGTGCATTCTCAAAGAACTTGACTGTATGATGCATCTTTTTGCCTCAGTAAAAGCTGTAAGCATCTCTCTCTTTCAGTGTGGAGCATGACTTCCGGCTTCAGGAGGGTCAGGTGACACGAGTGTGGAAGGTCCCGGAGCAGCAGGAGTCGGAGCAGAGCTCTCCTCAGCTGGTCTTTCCTCCTCCGCGCCAGCAGGACTCTCCACAGACCCTCCAGACGGTCAAGAAGAGCCGCAGGAAGTGCTTCTGGTTCCTGTGAACTCTCTGATAGGTCTCTGATGTGAACTGGTCCTCTGGTTTAACTCGTTTAGAGGCACATCATTCGCTTGACGAGGAGCCTTTGTTTATTGTCTTTTTAAAATCAAGATTAATGGAATTAAAGGCTGCTCGCTTTGATATTTCAGATTTTTAGTCCATGGAAAGAATTTAAAAGTCCTTCAGACTCAAAAATGTCCTTTAAACAATAATTCACCCCAAAACCAAATTTTGTCATTATGTCCTTTTTTCATTTATCTGTTCCTTGAAAGTGCCATAAGTGTTTTCTTATGGAATTACAAGTTGAGTGTTTCTGATTGTTGACCAATCAGAAACGCTCGAGCTGTCAATCATTTTGAGTGTTTGTTTTTGTCGTTGGAAAAGAGAGGACTGCATCTATTTATTCTGATTTGATTTTCCAGATTTATAGTTCATGGTGATAATGTGTGTGTCAAAAACTGAGAAGGGGCTTTTTGTTGCTTCATGTACCCTTTGAGCCAATACTTACTACCTGAAAAGGGATGAACTTCACAGCAGACAGCGATGGATACACAGTGACAGCAGGAGACGGGACGCTAAGGACACGTTAAAGAGAGAGAGATGAAAGAGGAATTACAGGTAAGAAATGGAAGCAAGATTACTGATTCATCATTTTGGAGCAATGAGGGTCAAAACACCAGCTTTTATACTATGAAAACCTTTCAACGAATCAATTATTCCACATGCTTAATGCTTTTATGTAGATGATCTAACAACTATACACGCACAGCGATATTTAAGGCAGAGATATTGGGAGAAAGTGAATTTAAGGAGTGTGTCATTTCATTCTTTGTGAATGCTTAATTTCTGAATCCATTAAAAGCTCTATAAAATATTTTACTACACAAAAACTGTGTCAGGTGCTGTTTATTTGTCTTTTGACCGTGGAGTATTCAATCACAGATGGATGCTTTGTCATACAGACTAATGCACAACACTCTGAGGTGGGGAATTTTCACCAAAGCTGCCAGAATATACTGTACTAATGGTGTGGAATAAAATAAAATGCATCATATTTGTTATGTGTATATATATATAGCTAGTGAAGTTTATATTTGATTATATATGGGCCTGTAAACAGATCCACTCAGATCTCCAGAGTCGTGATCACTATTTCTGTAACCCAGCTAACAGGAACATTCTCATGATGCTTTTTAAAAGTTATATAAATGTTAGGATAAAACGCTCTAAAAACGTAATGTTTATGGAGCACTCTTATAACTTCATTAATGTTTGATATATGTTCTCATTGAGGAAAAACATTCTAAGATCAACATTCTCAAAACTGGACATTTTAATGATCTTAGAATAAATATAAAAAAGTTATATTTTGGGTGAAACTAAAGTTAGTTTAACACTGTAAGACACATTTAGTAACTTTTAAATAGCATTATAGTCACAACAAGAAAACTGGAGTACACCACATAATTAATCTTTTAAAAAGTTGTGTTCATTCTAGTGAACTGGTTCATCTCAAATGGTTTTCTCTCTTATATCTAGCTTTTGAAAAGTCCAATTCATTTTATTGAATTGACTTGTTTGGACAATTCCTGTTAATGAACAGCTTTCAAAAAGATTCACTGATTTGAGTCGTGGTCTTTTTTTGTATGTCTCAATTTTTGAAGTTATATTCATTTTTTGTTGTTGTTTTATTCAGTATAAATGTATCTATTAAATTGATGATGTCACTCTATTTGGGTTCATTCATTCAAAACCCCTCACTGATATCATTATAATAATGGCATAAGCAGATTCAATGCAAGAAGATTTGTAATTAGCTTGTAAACTAAAAAAAAAACAGGTAAGGTAAGTGCTTACAAACAGTTTATTTTAGCTACATTTAAATATTTTTTTTTGAAACTTAGTCAACTAAATTTGTTTATTTAAATGTAGCTAAAATAAATTGATTGCAACCACTTACCTTAAAAAATGTAGTAAATTCAATGAATAATTTTTTAAAGTGCTTCTTTTCAAAAGAGTAGCTTGACTGTTCTCTAAGCCAGTTAAATGAGCAGTTTATGGCTTGAGAAGCTCACTTTAAGGTAGCTGCATGCAGTGACCCAGCATCACCGTCAGACCCACTGAGACAAATACTGTCTCATCAAATCTAAAGACATGGGTACACTTCAAAATGTAATAAAATGACATTTAAAAGGAGCGACAGAAAAGAAAAGAAAGCAACCCTATTAAGATATTCATTTATTCCAAATATTATTAAATGAGGATTAATGGTATGTTTATTTGATCTTTCCGTTTTGAAATAGCACATGGCACAGACACATTTAAAGTTCATTGTGCTTCAAAACGCAGCTCTTGTGTTTGTCAGGGAAGCTCTGTGGTGGAACACAGGTGAGCACACTCATCCACTCCAGCTAAATTCAGTTCAATACCGGCCTGAGGCTGAGGAAGACACGTCCACTGATCTCTACATGCTGGTGAGATCCTCTGGGAGTTTTGAGTGGAAATGCTCATGTCATGTATCACGCTGAAACATCTCACAGAGTTCCTCCTCTGACTGTATATCTCTTGACACAAATACATCCAGTACAGGATTCCTTTACGCTTTCTGTTCCTGTAATCTGATAACACGTCATTATCTATAATTAATGCTAAAGAGCGTGAGCCTTTAGTAATGTGCCAGCGGTTATTGTTTTAAATCCTGACCTCAGAACAGTGGGAAAAGCTTAGCCAGCGTCATTATTACTAGGACATTTCAAGTCCCCATCATATGTTTTTAATATACGTTGGTTAAGAATAATAAACTCACATTTTTATGAATGCATGTGTTATCATCATATAGTGATTTTTTCACGAGTAATTTTATCTATTAATTAATCAATTTGAATGTATTAATTATTTGTTGTTTTATTATTTTTACGTATTAGGTGATTTACTTTTAAATGTATTATTTCATTATTTTTCTGTATATATAGATTTTTATCTCTGCGGTTTTGTTTAATCGCTTTAACAAAAGAAAAATCTTAATGACATCATCTTCCAGGAAGTGACATCATTATGGCAGAACAACAACAGCCCGGTAAGTATTTGGTCAATTGTTTGACATTCTGTGGTTTTAGTTGGTTTGTGTCACTTTCAAACATTCATCCTGTTTTAAAATACAGAAAACAGTGTCATAATATTGAATAATCAATGCTTGTGTATGGCTTTTACATATACAGTATTGTATAGACCGCTCGTTGCCCAGCAACACACAGTTTTTAGTCAATGCCAGTGATGATTATCAAGCAGAATGGATGATCCGGCCACTAATAAAGAGCAAAGCAGGCGGTTTAAGATATTTTGTCACAGGCTGTCTGATCTTTGCATAGACATATAAAAAAAATCTGCTATAAAAGCTGAAATCGATTTTTTGCATTTCCATTAAAATTCACTTGAGTCAGATATGGCATCATAAAAGCCCAGAATCTAAAAGAATCCTGCATATTCTAAAGACGAATATAAAACCTTGTAGGGAGGCATTTTCAAGTGCATATTATACAGCTCAAAAAAATTATGTCTGCTGCTTGTTTAATTAAAATGAGATAATGATACGCACTAACATTTTGACAGTTTCATTGCTTTCAATCAAACTGAATGTGTAGGGACTACAATAATTAATTTAGTTGATTAATTTAAACCAGGCAGTTCACAGAATGCTTTGCCTGAAACTGGATCCAGAAAATAAATGTTTTTGTATCTTATGTTTTTGAAAAGAAGAATATGTGCTAGTGTTTAATGTTCTGTATTGTGAGAATGTAAAAGAGTTTTTATGTAGTATATTTTTGCCATGATCCTTTGTGTTGAAGAGTGGCGCTTGTGCCCTTCTCCACAGGGCAGCTCTGTGGACGTATGCGTCCAGTGCTTGCACTGGACACATACAATTAAGCCTCTTCTGGTCGGGCTCCCCGAAGGGAGGAGGACAAAACGCAGAGGAGGGGACCTTAGGGACATACCCCGCACGAGGGTACAAGAAAACTTTGGCCAGACCGGGCGCAAATTCTAAATAAGAAGGGGCCACAGAAAGGGCCTGCAGATCCCCAACTCTCTTGAGAGAAGATAATGCTAAGAGACGCACCATCTTTAGGGTAAGAAAACGTTCTGATAACTCCTCGATAGGCTCAAAAGGAGGCCTACAGAGAGCCTCTAGCACCACAGCGAGGTCCCAAGGAGGGACACGGGATCGTACCCGAGGCCTGAGCCTCATCACACCGCAGAGGAAACGTGCAACCAGGGGGTCTTTGCCCACTGACTGGCCACCAAGAGGGGCGTGGTAGGCTGCTATAGCTGCTACGTAAACCCTCAGGGTGGAGTGGGTTAATCCTGCAGAGAGCCGGGCCTGCAGGTACTCCAGCACTGTACCAATTGGCAGTTAACTGGTTCGAGCTGGCGGTCTCCACACCATGAAGTGAAGAGTTTACACTTCAAGGCATACATTTTCCTCGTTGAAGGAGCTCTAGACTGGAGAATGGTCTCAACAACCATGGTTGAGAGACCAGAGGCTATGAGTTGTGCCCCCTCAGGGGCCGCACCCACAACTTCCATGAAAACCCACAACTTCCATGCGAAAGCAGACCTCCCTGGTGGTTGATATAAGAAACCACTGCTGTGTTGTCAGTGCGTACCAACACATGGTGATTTCTTAGGTCCGGGAGAAAGTGTTTGAGTGCTCGAAACACGGCCAGCATCTCCAGGCAGTTGATATGCCACGTGAGATGGCGACCACTCCACAGACCGCGGGTAGGGTGGCCACATATGACCGCCCCCCCAACCGGTCAGGGATGCATCCGTCGCTAGTGTTAGTCGCAAGGAGCTCCCAGAACCGGGCCCTGAGACAAGAACCAAGTTTTTCTCCACATGTCCAAGGCACTTAGGCATCGCCGCGTGAGCTTGATCGTGCAAACTGGGTTTCCCCTCGGGGAGAACCCCTTTGTCTTGAGCCACCACTGTAGGGGTCTCATATATAGCAGGCCAAATGGTATCACGTTGGACGCAGCTGCCATCAGACCCAGAAATATTTGAAACTGCTTGACAGTGAGTGATAGGCCTTCTCTGACTCTTCTGACTGTAGTGCGAATCGACTCGATCTGAGCAGGAGACAAATGTGCCTACATCGTGGTCGAATCCCACACCACGCCTAGATAAGTATAAGTACTAAAAAGCACACTTTTCTTGGCATTTAGTCTTAACCCCAACTCTTTCATCTGAGCGAGAACGTCATCTTGATGTCGAACCGCCATTTGCTCTGAATGAGCTAAAATCAACCAATCGTCGACGTAATTGAGTATGCGGATGCCCTGGAGTCGTAGAAGAGCCAGACCAGCATCCACACACTTTGTGAAAGTTCGGGGTGAGAGTGCTTGGCCGAAGGGAAGAACCTGATATTGGTAAGCTTTGCCCCTGAAAGCAAACCTCAGGAACTTCCTGTGACTGGGAAGGATGGAGACATGGAAATAAGCGTCTTTTAGATCTATCGTGACAAACCAGTCCTCGGATCTGATTTGTGACACGACCTGTTTGACAGTGAGCATTTAGAACTTTAGACGCATGAATGAGCAGTTCAATAGCCAAATCTCAAATTGGACGTAACCCCCCATTCTTCTTTGGAACAATGAAGTACCGGCTGTAGAACCCGGACTCTCTGTCCTTCTTCCTCAAGAGAGAGATCACTTCTTGTTCCAATACCAGAGCCTGCTCGGGACTCACTAATGTGAGAAATACTCCTTTGAAAGGCGGCGGCGGAGCGCCGAACTGAATACGATAGCCTTTCTCTACAGTCTGCATGACCCAACGAGATACATTTGGCAGTAGTTTCCATGCTGCTAAATAATCTACTAAGGGAGCCAGTCTGACTGCCTCTGGTGTGTCTGGAGCTGCTAGATCGATGCCCTGAAACGGAGGACCGGCAGGAAACAACCGAAGTAGCTGCTCGAGAGACCCCCGAAGGGGTGGCGAGGCTCTCAGCTCCGCTATGATTCCGGGTGGAAAAAGAACTGAGAGAAGCACTTGCGGGAGACCACTGCGCCCTAGAAATCTGGCAGGGTTGGCAGAACGATCTCCAGAGGGCGCTGAGGAGAGACGGACACCGTGTAATGTGGTGCACTCTGCTCTTCCCCTGCAGGGGCCACCCTCAGCAGTCCTGAGCTATAAATGTCAGGACCGCTTTGTCGAGGACTTCCTAGACTGAAGCACGACCCTCAAATCGGGCTTCGTCCCAGAAGCCCCCGACTTTTTAGAGCGTTGTCATCCTCGGTCCCACTGCGGGTAGCATGAGAGGCAACGCTCTGTTGTTGAATCTCCCTGTATTAGGAGCTCCCGCCCAGCAGCCCCCAGAACTATAGAACGGCGAGGGAGGAACCGTTGAAATGCCGCCGCCTGTATCTGGTTCCTGGTATCTGTCGACGACAGAGTCAACGGAGTCACCAAACAGACCAGAAGGCACAAGCAGGGCGTCTATTAGGAAGACTCTGTCCTTCTCCTTCATATTGGACAGAGTCAACCATAAATGCCTCTCCGCTGCCACCAACGCTGTTATGGACTGCCCAATGGCACGGGCAGTCTCCTTGGTGGCGCGGAGAGCTAAATCAGCAGTTCTCCTCAGCTCTACTATATCGTTAGAACTGACTTGCTTGCCCTCATCGAGTTCCTTCAGCAGGTCGGCTTGGTACGCCTGTAACACTGACATCGTGTGCAGACACGCACCAGCCTGACCCGCTGCCGTGTACCCCTTGCCCACCAGTGCTGATGTTGTGCGCAGCGGTTTGGAGAGCAAGACCGGAGCCTTCAGAGACGATGCCGCACCGGGTGACAGATAGCCCGCAAGCGTCTGTTCAACCCGGGACATCGCTCTGTAACCACACTCGCTCAACCCCGCGATAATAATCAGAGGCGGGGATGAATAAGCGGGAAGAAAAAGGGTTTCTCCACGATCTCGACACCTCGGTGTGGAGATTGGAAAAAAAAGGCAGGCTCCGTTACTGCGGTTACTCCGTTACTGCGGTTCGGTCTGATTCTCGGCGGGCCAATCGATGCTCAGCTTGGCGACCGTGCGAGTGACTACCTCTAATAGCTCATATTGGGGGGATTGAATGGGCTAATAATCAGCGCTCTCCACAATTACCCCCTTGATGAAGATAGGAGAAGTGCTGAGCCCACTCTCTGACGGGAAAAAACTGCAGAACGGCTTCCGATCCCAGAGAACGGGCAGTGGATCTGGCAGGTGAGGAAGAAGATAGGGACCCACCCGTCTCCATTCCCTCCTCCGCCAGATCCATCTGCGAACCCCACGAATGCAGCTGCCGCCCCGCCTCGGCGGAAGCAGAAGTGGGGCCAGCACCGCGAGGAACCCTGGTGAAGGCTCCCTCCTCGAAGAGAACCCTCCGGGAGCGAAGCGTACGCAGTGGTAACCGCTCACAATGCGGACAGCCAGCCCCCTCGAGAGCCGACTCTGCGTGCTTCACTCCCAAGCAGACCACGCACAGACTGTGTGTATCCCCGCTCGTGATATAACGTGGGCAGGGAGGAACACACAGTCTATAACGTGATCTACTTTTGCCCTTATTGATTTTAAATGTTGCCTTTGACATACTGGAGCTTTCAGATGCTTGTGTAACTTGACAAACAACAGTAAATAGGACTCACAGAACATATACGTGACTGACACACACAGAGAGCTTTGCTGAATGACAAAAAGCTGGCGCCGGCTGCACCTCACATGCTTTTAAGCTTCCTGGTCATGACGTCACCCGAGTTCCCGAAGGAGAACTTGTTCCCCTTCGGGAACTTCGAGCTGTGTAAAAAACGCTATGGGGGACGCCATCAGCGATATCCTGCTCTGAATCATATGTGTAATCAGTCAAATTGACGGCAAGATGTCAGATGTCATTAAACATTTAAACAAAATGTTTAATGTTTTAAAAACGTTTTAAGTTGGTTGTTAAATGTTAAGGGAATGTTGAATATTACTGTTGAATGTTCTTGAACTTCCTGAAATGAGTAGTAACATTTAAAAAAACGCTAGACGAACATCCAACTCAAAAAATGTAAGAAAAAGTTACACGAATGAACATTTTCACATTTTGAGAACACCATATGACTTTGAACTAACATTCTGTTAATGATACTGCAATAACGTTTGTTCATAACTTTGAAAGAACCTTGCCAGAACGTTTCCTTGTTAGCTGGTCAATAGTTAAATTAAAATAAACTATTTTAATTAAATGATTAGCAATTACTCAACTCTGTTTCTACTTCAAAAGGTATTTGAATAAGTCTATATGGTAATTTTATGTTAAGAATGCTTTACTGATTTATTAGCTAGAGTCATATCACTAAACCAGAATATTACAAATATTTGAGGGTGGGTTATTTTAATATGCAACCGACCCAGAAAACCGTAGCATCTTCATAGCAATTCCCTGACAACCTGCTCAAGATTTCTTTAACTCATTCGTGTGATAATAAATTTGACATCTCCTGAATTAAATGTAATGTCAGATGTAAGAAAGCTGTTTAACTTCAGCCCCACACAAAGTCTCTGTAAACACAGCACTTTACAAAGTCACTGCGGCATGCTCTGTGAATGTGTTTAGCGACAAAAATGAGCTGTTTTTCCAAGGACGTACAATTATAAGAATGCTGATTTTGAATTTAGTCTGCACTTTTCAAGAATCAGTTGCTTTGTTTTGCTAATAAATGACAAATGCAGAAAACAAAACATCAACATAATGATGTACACACAAACATAGCGTCATCCACCTTGATTTAGCCTTAACTAACACGACGACTAAAGAACAACTTGATGATGCTTTTACCATGCAACTTCAAAGTGCAAAATATGACTAATGGTGTATCATAAACATAAATAGCAATGAGAAAATATAATGGCTTATTATTCATTATAAAACACACTCAAGCATTTGAGGATCCATTTAAAAGTCTAATAACCCCTAGAAGGTATTAAATCTTATTTAATAGGGCCAATAGACAAAACATCATCAAAAATAGAGAGCTAATCAGTATTACTGGCACGAGGCTTGAAATAATGATATCTTCTGTACGCTTCGCTCTGTCTCATTGAGTGCTCATTAAAATTAAAACGAGAATATGAAACACCAGTGTAAGAAAAAAGTGATGAGGACGTTGAAGATCTTTATGAAGATGTTTATTGCAGCATAGCAGTGACAAAGTACATGTTGTACCTTGGGTTCAACGGAGTTGGAATGAACCCAGAACATCCTAGGTCCTAACTTTTATACATTTTCAGTTTACTACCCTTCATGTAAATGAAGTTGCTCCTGTCGTAACAGCTGTAGTCTGTATGTTAATTAAGTTCTGACACCCCTTTGTCTGAGGTAGTTCTCTGTGTCCCACACCTGCTCCACTTCTACAATTGGTGACAATTTGCTCAGGATGTGGTCATCCCAAATGGTCTACAGACAATATAATTGTTGACTTTCTTCTTCTCTATAATAATTAAGCTATTTTGGGAAATGAGCATGATCAAACATATGTTGTGGAGTGGAATCTGGGTCGAGGCAGACAATAGATTCTTACACCAGCCACATCTCTGTAATGGTGATTTGCAGAAATGTGATACAAAATATAAATACAATGCAATCATTTAAAAGCAAATCTCACTGAATAACTCTGAAAGGTAATGATATAACCAGAAAACTGTTAGGGCTGTAAACTGATTGCACAAATGTGCATTGCTTTAGAATAACTGCATTTTGTGGTGAAGTAAATACAACAGAAAAGATCTAGTATTTTTTATATTCAATAACTTAAAGTATGACCTTGAACATGCATATTAAGCATATGTACACTCAAGCGAAACATGAAGAATTGAATTCTTGAATTGATTTCAAGTGTTTTATATCCAAGCTTAATTTTATCTGTACTAAACTTTACAGTGCAGGTGTTTCCAGCATTGTATTTATTTGTTTATTTATATTTTAAACACAGTTTTTGTTGCTTTTGTTGATGTTGGTTTTGGTAGCTAGCAATTATTTTTTTTTTTTGATGTCTCTATTCTTTTGTGTGCAAAAATTGTCATTGATTTTTTTTAGCATTACCGTGTTTTGTGTAGCAGGTGTTGAAGTCAGTGTGTGTGGTTGGGTGCTTTCTATGTTATTAGCCCTTGTTGTTCACAATTCAGTCAACATGTATTCAATTCTACTCATCATTAGGCTTTGTCTCCTAGTATGACATTTCAACATTTGTATATATTGTCTGTTTAAATGATGCTGCATATTTTATAGACTGAAATGTTTTAAGTTTTTCTCACTTTTTAAGGGCAAATAAACCTCTTACAAACATATCATTGTTAATTGAAGTTAAATTTGTATGCAAAATCTCAGAAAAGAAAGAAAATCTTACTAGTCTTTTGTACAACAGTGTACATTATTAGAAACGAACAATAATTAAATTAGTAGACCACACAAAAGAAATCTCACAATCTGACTTGAATGTAAAAGTCAGGAGATGTTGTGTGGTTCAACCTTGTACACTTGTGATTTTGCTGGTCAAAAATGATCAACCTACAAAAAAGAAAGTTTATATATTCATTATTATTACAAATTATTGGATTCAATCCTTTGACCAGCATGTTTTCTTTCAGTTACAGGTTTTATATTTCTTTTTGGAACTGGTGATCAAAGTCCTCGTTGATCTAAGCTATACACCTCAGTTTTTGAGTAAAAAAAACAACAACACCAAAAATAAACATTCTTTTTGGATCATTTTGGCAATGCGAGTTATTGCATAATCTTAGACCAATGAGGTCTACGACCAATCAGTTCCAAAAACAAACACAAAACCCCAAATAACTGAAAGAAAACAAGCTGTCAAAAATATTGAATCCAACATTTGACAATAAAACTGCATAATGATTTACTAGCGATTTTTAAAATGTGGCCCATGCATTTTTGACTAGGAATACCGAATTAGGTAAAGGATCTTCTGCACAGCACAAGAGTTAAATATATTACGAATACAGTTTAGAGCAGTGCATTCACACATAAGATATTTGTGATAAAAAGCATTTTATTTATTTTAGACAATGGAAATGTAATGCTATAGGAACAATACAGTTTATGCACTGTGGCAAGCCATTGTCATCCAGTGTGAGTGTGATGTCAGTAGTTCTTGGTCACAATAAGATGCAATGTGGACGTTAACAGTCAAAAGTCTGGTTATGAGAGACAAATCCAAAGGTAAAGTCATTTGAAACAGGTTGTCAGTACCTCTTCCCGTTCGCTGTCAATCAGCCGCACTCGTTGATTCAACAGCCGTGCTGTCATGCCCGATGCCCCGCTGTCATAAAAATCTCATGACTGTCTGTTTGCTTGTTCCAGATCCAGAACTAGTCATTTCGAATAGGTTCAAAGCCATCTCGTCTGTAGTGTGAGTCACAAAGAGAAACTCAGCGGGCATGTAAAATGTGCTCTACAATATGCATTCAAAAGGAAAGACAGATAGTCTGACACCAGTTCGACACGAAGTCCAGAGGAAAGGACCAAAATACAGCAGTGGATTGGCTGGATGATCTACCAACCCCCGAGGCAAGTTTCAGCTACAACTTCTGTTTCCTGCTGTGGAAGGAGAAACATTGCCCCGAGCTTCCCTGGAAATCACACAGAGAACCAAAACCAAAGCCGAACAGCTGGGGAAAAGCTACTGTCCCCGAACACACTCCAATGAATCAAAGAGACCAAAGAGGATAAACTTCCCAGTCAGGGCCAAACTAAGAGGCGAGTTAGTCCCCGTGTCTTTACAAACAATCAAGCATTCTGTTTGAACAGAGAAAATGTTGATTTAAAATGCTTTTTGTTGTTGTATTACATCAGAATGTTGATATATACCAAAATAATAAGCACTGAAGAAATGTGTGTTGTGACTAAAACGTAAAAGCTCTGGTTTTTATCTCACATTTGCTCATAAGGTGGACTTTTTTCACCTTGCGACTTTTTGGATTATTGTGTCTTACGCATCTAGACTTTTTTAGATGCTGTGTAGTTTTTTTGGTGATTTCGTAATTTTGTGCATAACAAGGAGCACAATGTAAAGGAGAAATATGAATTGCTGTGATTTATGGGCAACAATATGTTGAAATTCATCCCACACAACTCAAATTATCTTTTGCCGCCCCCAAACACAGCGAGCCAAATGTCAACTCAATGACTTTTTAAACAAAATGCTAAGGTTTGTGTGATATACTCTATATGGTTCTGATGTGTTATGAAAATCTATAATAAACTAATCAATAATCACAGTGAAATTTGCATGAATGTACCATATGATATATTCATAATATTGTGTCTTTTTCATTTTATGCGTTGTCTGCTTTAGCATATGCACAGATTTATAGATTTTCCACTATTAAGTAACTTATGACAAAAAGTGATCTATAATTAGAGTAATATTTGCATTAATTTACAATAAAATATGTTCAATATATTATATCCTGTTCATTTGTTGGCATAAAATAAAGTGATCAATAATAACTGTAAAATTGCATTAACGTATTATATTTTAATATTATTATTATAATAATAATATTTATAATATCCTATCATTATAATTTGTTGCATTGCATGATATAGATCAATGTATTGAGCACTTAAAATGTTTCGGTCTGTACATTCACAAAATGTACATTCATTGCCATTGAGAAATTAGTGCAATTCACGTATGGCCAAAAAAAAAAAAAAGTGATCAATAACAGTAAAATTTGCACTAATGTGTTATGTTACATTACATATTCATTATATTCTATATTTTTAATTTGTTGCATTGCATGCTTTAGCTCAGTGGATTTAACACTTGCAACAAGACACTTGTGACAAAAAGCGATCAATAATTACAGTAACATTTGCATTAATTTAATATATACATACATATATATATATATATATATATATATATATATATATATTATGATATGTTATGTTTTTAATTAGTTGCACTGAGTACTAGAGCTCAACGCAACTCATTTCCCAATGCGAAGTTTGTGCAAATGTGCAAAATTAATACAACAATTTCTCATTTGTTTTCACTTAAATAATTCAAGGCTGCTGATAAATGCATGACTGTAATTAAGATGAGATGTAGGCAACATCTTCCTTTCTGGCTTAACTTTGTGTCATTTAGTTTTGTGACATTTAGTTAGTTACTATAAATGAGTTAGTTACTTTCAGTTAGTTAGTTGAATTCTGTTAGTTACTCATAAACGTTACTAAAGTTAAAACATCTAAATGGCCTTTTCTTTTACATTAAATATTGTTTGATTAATATTTTGTATGTAAATCTAAAGGTCTTTAAGAAGAGAAATTAGTACATTACACATGATTCTTTTAGTTTTACCCAAATCAGATAATTTTATATATTTTAGTCATTGTGAGTATGTCTGTATGTACCGCCCTTATTAAGTTCAAGATACACAAATCTAATGTGTGAACTAAAATCAGTTTGTCACCCCTGATGAAGGGTATGAGGTTAAGAGTTCAGCTACAGTTTACACTTGAGGTTTGGATTATGGAGGAATAAGGCATAAGAGCTTGAGGTTAAGATTTGAGTTGATCTTGCATAAACATTATTTCTCTTTCTGAATCAGTGGAAAACCTTAAGATCTAAATGCACAGTTCTGGTATTTCTCATGGCTAGACTCGTCTAGAGCTCCTGCTAAATTCTAAGCTTTGGAATAAATCATAAGGCAGAAACAATAACATTTAAACCCAGCCATGTAAAAACAGACCACTGAGAGGGCACGAGTCCACTTTAATATCACAGCTACTGCTCCTGCATGCCAATAAACCAGCTTATGTGTGTGAAATTCAGGTAGCGTATTCTTCACTGCCACACAGAGACAGAAACATAGAAGAAAGGCATGACAAATCAAGAGAGAAGGAAAATGCGGGCTGGATTCTGTGCGTGAGCGATTGAGAGAGGAAAGTAGGGTAGAGAAGAAGAACTTACAAAGCATGCTGCATTTGTAGTTGAATTAATTCATGCCTCTGGCAATAACAAAGCAGAAACTAGCTGATAAGCTCTGACAAGGTGAACAGGCCGTGGCTATAAGCCCCCTTAACCACTGCAGTCGTACCTACAACATTTAAACATAGACACGCACACAGGAGTAAACACACAGAGTAAAAATAGAGACGACAAGAACAAGAAAAAGACGAAGTTCAAAGAACAGATTGCAGAACCTGGTTCACTAAAGATGTAATACAATGTATAAAAATGTCTCTTTTAAATAAAATCTAATTTTTCTGCTGATTGCTGAATTTTGTGAACAAAAACTATAATGTGTCATCAAGCGCTGGGAGCAAGGAGATGAGGAGAACATTTAATAATCCTTTCTATTGAAGCGAACACAGGGAACATGTATCACAGGGGTTAGACAAACAATACCAGACTGGGGGATAGGGAAACACAGGGCTTAAGAACACTAGGAAATCAAACGAGGAAGAACTGAAACAGGTGAGGAGTATTTAAACACAGATGGAGACTAATGAACTAATAAAGACAGGATCAGGAAACAGGAAGGACCAAATATGTTGCACAGGAGGGAGGGAAACACAAGACATGGGGAAACGGGGCTGACAGTTACTCCCTCGTCCTGGAAGGCACGTCTCACGCCATGCAACATTCAACGGGGAGGGGGGGTGGTCGCTCTGGAGTCCTCCTTTTTCAGAGCCGCGGATGATGGTGGGCTTGAGAGAGCCGCGGATGACGGCAGGCTTGGGAGAGCCGCGGACGGCAGGCTTGGGAGAGCCGCGGATGACGGCAGGCTTGAGAGAGCCGCGGATGACGGCAGGCTTGGGAGAGCCGCGGACGGCAGCGGGAGATACTTCGGAGCCGCGGACGACGGGCTGGGGTGAGCCGCGAACGGCAGAATTTCCTTGCAGGCGAAATTCCTTCAGGCGAAAGGCTGGGTGGGGAGCCGCGGATGGCGGCCATGAGCACCCGCAGACGGCAGGCTTGAGAGAGCCGCGGATGACGGCAGGCTTGGGAGAGCCGCGGACGGCAGCGGGAGATACTTCGGAGCCGCGGACGACGGGCTGGGGTGAGCCGCGAACGGCAGCCAGAATTTCCTTGCAGGCGAGAGGCTTGGGTGAGCCGCGGATGGCGGCCATGAGCACCCGCAGACGGCAGGCTGGAGAGAGCCGCGAACGGTGGCAGGCTTTATTTCCCCGGACGGCGGGCTTGGGAGAGCCGCGGATGACGGTGGGCTTGAGAGAGAGCCGCGTATGACAGCAGGCTTGGGAGAGCCACAGACAGCGACCATGATTTCACCGTGGACGGCGGGCTGGAGAGAGCCACGAACTGGTTGGTTCTGACTCGGGCCCGGATCCACAGGTCCACAGGCCGATAATAGTTGGCCTCGAGCCAGAATAGCGAATTGAGGGTGTCGTCCTCCAATGTCGTCGCTACGATAAGCCTGCAGAATTCCCTGGCGTACTCAAAGAAAGGGCGATCAAGACGGGCTAGGGCGGCGAATCGTGCGGCGGCTTCCATGCCTCGGGAGAAAGCAGGGAAACAAAAAAACT
Source organism: Ptychobarbus kaznakovi (assembly GCA_027422405.1). Classification (NCBI taxonomy): domain Eukaryota; kingdom Metazoa; phylum Chordata; class Actinopteri; order Cypriniformes; family Cyprinidae; genus Ptychobarbus; species Ptychobarbus kaznakovi. Next base: position 17,479 of record JAPDDN010000152.1, on the reverse strand, counting down.
TTTCAAAAACAGGAAATATAAACAGGGGAAAGAGGTGCTGCTTACTCTCTTTGTTAGGTCCGGTATTCTGTCATCAAGCGCTGGGAGCAAGGAGCATGGAGACGAGGAGAACATTCAATAATCCCTTTTATTGAAGTGAATAGAGGGAACACAGATCTGACATAATGAGTATACATTTACATAAAAATATGAAAAGAATGGCAACAAATAAAATACAGTGTTGCAATATTTCAACATTTAATGCCTAAACTGGATTGATAGTATGGAAGCTTGTTTTTGCCAAGTGATAAAAAAGGTAATTGCACGTTTTTTCTCGCAATTCTGAGAAAAAAGTCTGAATTGTGATATATAAACACAGAATTGTCAAATATAAACAAAGAATTTAGAATTGCTAAATATAACTGTGATTTGCAATATATAAACATAGATATAAACTCAGAATTATGTGGGAAAAAAGCGAATTGTAAAATGTGAAAAAAGTCACAATTATTATTATTATATATTTGTTTTATTCCATGGCAGAAATACAATTATATCAAAATAATTTAATAAATAAACAAACAAACAAACAAACAAAACTGTAGAATGTAAACTTAGAAATTCAGAATTGTGAGATTTAAATTCAAAATTGTGAGAAAGTCAGAATTCTGAGTTTGTTTCAGAATTAAAAAAAAATTCTCAGAATTGTGAGGAAAAAAGTGTTCGAACTGTAAGATAAAAACTCAATTGCAAAAAAAAAAAAACAAAACAAGGCAGAGTTGCGAGAAAAAAAGTCATTTTTACTTTTTTCTGTTCCATGGCAAAAACTGGCTTCCATAGTGAATATGATTCAGTATGTTAAACTATCAAGAGATGAGGGGAAAAAGCAGAAAGCGAGTATAGTTGGTGAAAAAAATATACAATGCTTAAGAGTCTTCATAATCTTCCAAATTTCTCTTTTTGTGCTGCACTGAAAAACAGCAGCATAAGTTTGGAATGACCTGAGGGTGAGTAAATAATGACAGAATTTTATTTTTGGAGGAACTCTTCTCTTAAACTCGATCAAAGGCGCCCTTCACTTGCCGGAAGACGAGCGGTTCTCCATTTATAAAAACAGCTCTTGTAATGTGCATGGTGCAAATTATTGCCTATTCAGACGAAATGACGAACAGAGACCTTCATCTCGGGAATCCTAATGATTGTTTACATGGCCTTGTGTATGTCGATTGGAGCAATATATGTCATTTCATTAATTTTAATGGACGCAAGAATGCCTCTTTTGAACATGTCCCCACAGAGATACCTATACCTGGCTATCTTGCTCCACACACTCATATTTTTGACTGTTCTTTATGATGAATAGCGACATAAATCACTGCTGACAGTCCGGTAAAACCTAAACTCCCATCCAGAAAAGACAGCATGTGAAATTAAAAGATGTAGAGAACAGCAATAAATCTCTCTTGGCTAACCCTCTCTCTTTCTCTTCTCTCTGGGAATGAAGTCATCAGTAACTCTTCCACTCTGTCCACTTTATCAGGTATGGTTTTATCTCCGACAGTCCATCATTCTTTCTCTTTCTTTGTTTCGTGTTGTCCATCCACTCTCTCTTGTCAGGACTTCACATTGAGTAAAACTTAAGACAAAATGACAGACTGTCACAGCTAATCAGAACATATTTGATGTTCAGTATACTGTTATTTAGAGCAGGATTTTGAAGTTTCTCTGTGGTTGGGACTGTTTTAGAGTGACACAGCAGAAATTGAACACAACCACTGATCTATATAGGCCTTTATTTATATGAGTGATCTCAACTGATTAACAAGTTGCGATCATGTCTGGTTAGGACAAAACGTTTTGCATCGAAGAAATAGGTCATCAAACCATACTGGTTACGACTCTTTCTACAGGTTATGTAGGAAATCCATTAGGTGGTGGTAAATGACTATAAAATTAGCGAGGCATTTGTTACAGATTCCTTTAAAAACACTGGTTCATTCAGGAATGTTTCAACAATGGCTGTGTCCGAAATCGCATACTCTCTTGAGTAGTAAGTAAATAATTACTTGCTCACTGCCAAATAATTATCTATATGGCATGAATGTGTTTAGTATGATTGTAATCTGGACATACAGTACTAAATTTGCTATATTGTCATTATCACGTGACATACTAGCGTCAGTTGTGTTGCTTTACTGCCATTCACTAATCACTTTGAAAACTGTCTGGAACTGTCTAGTCATCCAGGTACTTTTTCCCAACTCGTTCATGAGTACTGTGAATTCGGACATACTTTTTTGTCACATACTGTACTTTTTTTGTTGTTGTTTTATTTTTGTCCACCATATAGTTGGGAAGTATGCAATTTCGGATGCAGCCAATGTCTATATGGCCGAATCATTCGTAACCGATGAGTTCAAAAACATTGATTCATTCATGTACAAGTGAAACACCTGTATTTAAGAATGAGTCATTACAATATTCACAACAGATTCATTCAAATTCAGAAACCAAATAACCGGCTTCTTTCGCAAATTTAATCTTACAGGTTATTTGTTCAACAACACCAATTAATTTATGAACAAACGGGGTTATGAGTGAATCATTAAATTGACTAGTCAATCGATTCATTCAACAACACAAACCAATTTATGAATGAAACAAGTGACTTTCTTTATGAATGAGTTATTGAATTATTCACAACTGATTTGTTCAACAACACTTACTCATATAGGGACAAAAGGGGCTACGAGCATATCATTGAATCAATGATTCCTTCAACAATGAATCATTCATGAATTAAACAAATAATTTCCTTTAAGAATGAATCAGTTCGTTCACAACTGATTCGTTCATTAAGGCTATGTTTAAAATACAAGATGCTGGTAATATTGTATCTAAATGACTAAATATTACCTTATTATTGAAGTGATAAACACAGTCAAGTTTACATGTTCCCTTTTTCAGTCAAAAAGACAAAAGTGTCTTTAATCGACTTAGTATTGTCAGGGAGTCTCTGTCACCAGTCATCAGCTCTGGACTCCATGTCCCAGAATCCTCCCCGGCTCACACCTGTTCTCATTCACGATCACCATCATTTTGAGTTCTGATTCCCTGCACCTATCATCAGCAATCAAGTCACCATTGATAAGCACGCTCCTTCCAGTCACTCACCGTCCGGTCTACCGTTCACTGCCCAGAACTTGATCTGTATGATACTTACCTGTCTTTACTTACCTCCAGATTCCTAATCCGACGTTTTTCTCCTGGATCACGAACTCCCCATAACCTGCACAGAAACCAAACATCAGTATTCAGCTAAGAATCATTGAACTTGACTTTCTGTTGGATTCTCACTTGCCTAGCTCCAAAAAAATCACCCCTTGCACCTCATGTTAATAAACTTGCATGTATTTCACTTACCTGTTGTCTCCAGCTTGATTTGTGACAAGTATATTACGAATTAATAGCTATATGTTCTACTGACTAACTATGTTCTTTATAATCACTGCAGAGTCCGTCATCATATACCACAACAAGTACGCAAGAACGCTTCCATGTCACAATTTAATTTGCTCTCGGTATATCAGCACAACTACTTCACAGAGAATGAGTCACGGGAAAAAAATAACAGCATGAGAAATTGCACAACAAAGACTGCACTTACACCTAGACGGCGAAAAAAACCTTAACAACTCAAAACGAGAGAGCAGCATCAAAAGAAAAGGATGAAAGAGGCAAGCGAGGACGCAGGCAGGAACAAGCCTTCACCGCTCACATGAAAGCGAGGGGAAAATGATCCAGGGTGAGTTTCACGCTCCTGAGGTGAGGCGGAAACAAGCCTTTACATCCACACGTGTCTTTCCACTTGAAGCAATACAACGCTCTTCAGAGATTAATCACCATGATGTATGGCCACATCTCATTAATAAATGAAAAGGCAGAACAACAACAGAAAAAAGACTCAGAACAGAAGCTATTTCATCCTAAAGTGTTTTTGCACTATGCATTCTGTGTCAGTGTTATTTTAGTATCATTGGGATACGGTTATGGTTTTATTGAAATTATATTTTCTGTTTTATTTTAATGTTATTTAAGGTTAAAGTATTAGTGTGTTTTTGTCCTTTTTATTAGTTTTCTAATGTTATTTCAGTTTTAGTTATTTTAGCATATCAAGTTAAATTTAGTGAAAATTAGCTGAAACAGTAGACAGACACCTTTGGTTGCACTTTATTTTACAGTACATGTACTTACAGTGTACTTAAGAAGATACTGCAATATAAAGTAACTACATGGGTTAGGTTTAGGGGTAGGGGTAGCTTCAGGGTTAGCATAGTTATTACCTAGTTATAGTACTTATTACTTCAATAAGTACATAGTTTGTACATGAGGAACAGGACTGTAAAATAAAGTGCTACTGATACATTTATAATGTTTTATTTCAGTTAAACTGTATTTTATTTCAAATCTTTATTTAAGGTTTCTAATTTTAGATAAAAACATCACAATAATGCACAAGTAATTCACATCACTCCAGTCCATCAATAAATGTGAAAAAATAAAGAAAATAAAGTGTTTTAACTTAAAACAATCGCTTCTGGCCAAAATACAAATACTGTACATATTCCATAATAACACTTCCAACACTTCCTCCAGTGAAAAAATGTCATCCCCTGTTGTCCTCTGACATCAAAATCCACCAAAATATGTGTTTACTACTGTTTTCACTTGTAAACAGTGCTTTAAATGAGCTTATTTCGCCTGATTCAGATGATAACTTTTTATGTCTATTTATTTATCTATTACCGGAGAAAGCACTATTATAGATAGAGGATTATTGTGATCATCAGATTATTGTTTTCATCCGTTTGGACTCTCAGTTTGACGGCACCCATTCACTGCAGAGCAGTGGCGGACTGGCCATCTGGAGCACCGAGAGTTTTCCCGGTGGGCCGCTGTACAATGTGGGCCGGTGTACCGACGAAACATGCTACCAATCAGATTGTGCTACGAATAATATATTGTTTTAAGGGTAAGGGTAGGTGTGAACGGGTAGGTTTAGGGTAGGGGTAGGTATGGACATTGAAAAAGCCTCAAACCACATGAATAAGATGCTTGTAGCTCAATCTGATAAGTAGCATTTTTCGCTATCGATTTGTGCTAACGTTACCTATCTTTTTTTAATGGGAGGTAGCACAATCTGAGCGGGTAGCACAAATCGTCAGAACACCGGCCCTTTGCGATATATATACAAATGGATGGTAGTAGGCTAAAGGTACGTATATCCTTCCATCGGCCCAGATGAATGGCCCGGTCCCGCGTGCCCACTTTATTCAAAACTTAGCGTGCTTCGGCTCAGTGCAGAGGCTAAAAAGCACTCTCAATGTCAAAATGTTTGAAATAGCCAATTAAAGTGTAGAAGGCAGGATTTACCATTCACAGATGGAGATGCTGATCTGCGCGAGATTTGAATGCGAGCTAAGGTAAGATGTAAGTAGCTAAACATGACGAGACAATTCAGCAATATTTGCCAACCGTTTGGTTAAACAACATACTTTAATTTTCAGGAATGCAAACTACTACTGGCCTTTTCAAATTTCTCAGATTTTAATGCCGGTATTTGAATCATCACAATGTAGGCTGCATGATGCAGTTTTCAGCAGACATGAGATAATAGTTCGGACTAATGTAAATCTGCTTTCTTCCGTGATTTCACGTGTCTAAGAAAATGTTTAAAAGTCTATAAAAATCATTCTCAATCTTACTCTAGTCTAGAACATTGTCAATCTGAAGACTTTTGCTTTCGAGTGCTGTGCATAGGAAAGTGATTTATATTAGGTCTAATAAAAATATAATTTGCTTATTAATTCACATGCATTAGCCTATTTTATATACACACTGGTGGTTAAAATGTTAAAATAATTAAGGCTTTTTATTTATTTATTTATTTGAAAGAAGATAGAATTTATTTGATCAAAAATTGGCCATGCCCGCACCCGCAACTGGCGCTCTCACCACATGTTTGCGGCTGAATGCAGATTATAATTGATGGACAACTATGCCCGTGAAAAGAAATCGGCAATCCGGCGCCGAGAAAAGAAAGAAGAAAAAAATATGAAAACGAAGCCCGCACGTCACTTTCAGGTAGGCTACATTCATAATCAAAGAAGTATTAAGACAATATATATATATATATATATTTTTTTTTTTTTTGGGTTATAAAAACAGACCTAAGCCAACAACAGTCTTTAAAATGACTTACAATGCATTATATAAAAACAATGAGGCAACCCTGCTGAAAAAAAACAATAGAACCATCACAGAAAATTCTAACACCATCACAAATGCCATTACAAACCATCAACTTTTAACCATTAAAACTGTTAACCATTCAAAATTGTTTTCTGTAGTGTGTTTTGGGAAATATTCTGTTAGGATTTATTGGTGTTCCTGTGGCTCAGTGGTAGAGCATTGCATTAGCAGTGCAAAAGGTTGTGGGTTCGATTCCCAGGGAACACACATACTGATAAAAAATATATAGCCTGAATGCACTGTAAGTCGCTTTGGATAAAAGCGTCTGCTAAATGCATAAATGTAAATGTAACAAGCCACCAATAGAAGGTGACCAATTACCAGTAGAGACCAACAGGGTCCATTACAGTTTCCAGTAAAACCAATACAAATTTTGTGATGTGTCTATTGTTTTTTTTCAACATTACATGTTATAAATGCATGTAAAGGGAGCCAAAGGCCTGATAATTGCTGTTGTTACACTTACAGGACGATCATATGCTTGTTTAATAGGCTATTGACCAAATATTTAATTTAAATATCCACTTAAGCCACCTTTTTGCTATAGATGACACAGCCTCTATAATTTCTTCAACAAATAAACATGTGGATATCACAACCCTTACAAAAGAAACCATGGTTTTCGTAGTAAAACTGCTTAATTTTCTTTTGTGTGGTTTCTGAATGCTTGAGACGATCAAATCAATCAGACAACTGTATTACTGCCATAGATAACTGTCTAGAGCAGTATAATACAATTTCATTTCAATTCATTTATTTATTTACTTTTATATTTCATTAAAGTTGTATTTTGACCCCTATGGTAGGTATTTTTTTACTTCCATAATATTTGAGGGAGGGGGCACAATAATAAAATCCTGCTTAGGGCACATTTGGCCATCAGTGGTCCTGATAAAGATGTCTCACGATCTGCTTTTGAAGAAATATCGTTGTATCGTGCTACAGCACACATTCTATCAGCTGCAGTTCTGGCACCGCCGTATCAATATAATGTACAGCGCCACATGCATTCACATCAGTAAGAAGATATTTTGAAGAATGTGGGTAACCAAACAGTTGCTGGTCCACATTGACTTTGACAGTAGGGAACACTGTGGACCAGCAACTGTTTGGCTTTCCACCTTCTTCAAAATAGTGTTTATGTTTAGCAGAAGAAGGAAACTCAGGTTTAAAACAACTTTTGAGTAAATGGAGATATAAAAATAAAACACTAGCCTTTAATCATTGGTTGAATTATTCCTTTATTGTTAATAAAACACCAAACACAAAGAGAAAAATCACTCACTACTCTTGACTGAAAAACTTGAATACAGTTTCTTTAATAGAAATCAATCTAGTGTTTATTTTATATTTGTTCATTCAGTTTCTTGAATTCTCCTGCTAAATACACCCATTGTAGCCTACCTGAAAATAAAACTGTTTATTTTATTTGTATATTATGTGTATTTGTAATGTGTATCTTTGTTTTCATTTTTTTATAACAAAGATAAAATAATGACAAAGATTTTTATCTTCTTCCACTTGGCCTAAATATCCGCCATACTTTTTAAACATTTTGCTACCTTGAAAGGCTTTTTCTTTATAAGGGAAATTAGTTTGGCTGTAATGCTCAAACAGCTTGCAAAATAGAAAAACTAACACGACAAAGAAAAAAATCATGAATCGTGATACCCCTAGCCGAGGGGGAACAACACCCCCTCCCCCCCACACACACACCCACACACGGTTCGTGATTGTGCCCTCGTAATGCCATTTCGCCCCTGCCCCGCCGGAGGCCTGTGCATGCCACTGCTTGGCCACACGTCACTTCACTTCATAATCTTTGATTTAATGCAACATTGCTGAAGAAAAATATTATTTTACATTGTTTAATCTTACCCAAGACTGAATGGTATCGCATTTTCCAGAAAAATATGAAGCAGCACAACAGTTTTCAACATTCATAATAATCAGAAATGTTTCTTGAGCAGCAAATCAGCATATTAGAATGATTTCTGAAGGATCATAAGACACCGAAGACTGGAGTAAATTCAGCTTTAATCACAGAAATCAATTATATTATACATATTCGCATAGAAGAGAGCTATTTTAAATTGTTATATTATATATTTCACAGTACAGTTTACTGTATTTTTCATCATCAAAATCATTTGTATACACTTTTCCACAATTGGAGCTCTATTCCTTACCATTATAGATGTCAAGCTCCTGTAAAAGGACAAATAATGTATATGACCAATAGAAATAACCATAAAAACAGTCCGCATTCTGCTCTATTCAAGTCTTCTAGAATCTAGATGATACCAGAGCATTGTGTCATATGGACTAATAATATTGGTATTTAACTTTAGTGATATTAAACTGTCCCTCGTAAAAAATCTTTACAATTATTTACTATTTGCCATATACAACAGAAAAGGCAAATTATAATGTCAAGAATATGCCATTAATTTGGTGTGGTGTGGTGTGTTGCGGACCGGGTTTGGTGGGCCGCTCTGTGCCAAAAAGTCCATGGCCACTTTTTATGCCCCAGTCCGCCCCTCCATAGTGAGCAAGTGAGGGAATGCCACATTTCTCCAGATCCAGATCTGTTCTGAAGAAGAAACAAATTAATCTACATTAATTGTAAATCTCTATTATTCCATATAGGTCCAATATAGACAAAAAGTAGTACTATCACATTCATTTTATTGTTGCTACAGAGCTGGTGGGGGCAGCAGAGAGTTAATGCTGTCATTTGAGTTGTCTAGTAAGACAAACAGTAGCCAGTGAAGCAAAAAGCATGCGATTACTGTTACATATTCGTCTGTCTGTCCTCCATCCCAGCTATTCGTCTGTCTGTCTTCCATCCCAACCAATCATCATCGTCATCACACGCCCGCACCTGTCTTCACCTGATCCTCAATCAAGCACACCTGCACCTCGTCTGATCCTCATCACCTCACGCTACTTAAGCACACACCTCTCCTCAGTCTTTGTCGGATCTCGTTACCAAACCGTTACCATAACGTTTATGCTATGCTGGACTCAAGCTCCTGATCTTCTACCATTACTATTAATAAATATACTTACCATTATCATCCCTCTTTGTCGCCTGGAGTCCTTCCGTAACAATTACTCAGTGCACCTGTGGAAGCAGACGATATTTGATCAGGAATCCTTCAGTCATGAAGACACATGCTGTTGTAAGTTACAGTGATACAAACGTGATGTGATTGTGTTTTGGGAATTGACATTTCACCTAGGCGGTATTGACACATCTATGGAGAAATTTCAACATGTGCATCACAAGGACACTACATTGGCTAGTGTTTATTAAAAAAATGATTAATATATATTTTTTAAGTGATTTATTTTAGAAATGTTGAAGTCCCTTGTCAAATTGGCAGTTACAGTGACCCTTGACTGGAATAACACCACCTGTTTTTTGAGCTATATGAGGAAAATAAGGGTTTCACCCAGCATCGACAGTCATTAAGGTTTTTGAGAGAGCTTTTAAAGAAACACATTTGCTCCTCCATCCCTTGACTTTTGGACCCTCTTCAGTTTGCCTATCGGCATATAGGTCAACTGATGATGCCATCTCCAGGTACTGCACTCCTCCTCACTCCACATCGACAGCAAGAATGGCAACTATGTCAGGCTGCTATTCATAGACTATAGCTCAGCTTTCATCACTATAGTCCCCACCAAGCTAGCTGTCAAACTCTCAGACCTCGGCCTAAACACTTCACTCTGTGACTGGATTCAAGATTTCCTCACCGCCAGACCACAAGTAGTGAAAGTCGGCCAGTTCACCTCCAACTCCATCACCCTGAATGTAGGAGCCCCACAGGGCTGTGTCCTGACCCCCTGCTCTACTCTCTATACACCCACGACTGCGTGTCCTCTCACAGCTCCACTTCTATTGTTAAATTTGCTGATGATACTGTGTTCTGGGCCTCGTTTCCAACAATGATGACGAGGCCACATACTTAGGTGAGGTAGAGAGACTCACATCATCGTGCCAGGACAACTGTCTCTCTCTGAACGTGAGCAAAACTAAGGAGCTGATTGTGGACTTCAGGAAGAGACAGCAGCAGCCCTACACTCCTCTTATGATCAGTGGGACCCCTGTGGAAGGGTGGAAGCAGCTCAAGTACCTCGGTGTAAACATCTCAGAGGACCTAACTTGGACACACAACATTCAAACACGGGTCAAGAAAGCCAGGCAAAGACTGTACCATCTGCGACCAGCTGAGGAAATTCAGGGTCTCACCACTATCCTGAAAACTTTCTATTCTGGGCCATAGAAAGCGTACTGACTCAGGCATCTCAGTGTGGTATGAAATTCCTCAAACCAGACTGCAAAGCTCTACAGAGAGTCGTGCGCCTGGCTGAGCGCATCTCAGGGTCGCTCTCCCCTCTCTGCAGGACATCTACCTCAAACGCTGCCAAAGCAGAGCTGCAAAATCATCAAAGACTCAACTCACCCCGGTAACCATCTTTTTCATTTTACTGCATCTGGCAAGCCTTCAGGAGCATGATGCAAAAAACTGAGAGACTGAGGAGGAGCTTCTTCCCTAGGCCATCAGGCTCCTAAACACAAACCCAGTCTCATAAACATTCACAAGACTCATTGTTAACTGTAAATATTCTCATATTCTCAAATATTGCTGCTTTATGTACAATACCCTGAACAACCCGTCTGCACATCCCTCTTATTCACATTACTATTTATTAAGTCCCAGTTACATTTTTTTTGCACATCTTATTGTTTTTTTTGCACATCTTATTGTTTTGCTCATCTTATTGTTTGCACACTTTTATTTCATTGCACATTTTCTCCTTCTTTTACCATATATATCTCTCGTGTTGTGTTACTTTATATAATTTGTTATTTTTTATTATTTTGCACTGTCCACTGAGCGGACCTGATTCGATTACATTTCACTATTAATTATACCCTGTATATTTATATTATGTGACGAATAAACAAACCTTGAACCTTGGTTTCTTTCTCCTCATGCCTTTTGAGATTGAAGTCAATCATCAGTTACAGGTGACAATTGACTACATTGTAAACAAAAAATAAATTCTGCACAGTGAATTCCCCTGTAGTATATGCATGCTTGACTTAAGTGCTAAAATGAATTTTAGATGCAGTCACTTTGTCAGTCCTCTGTCGTCTGTGTCATGTGTCCCCACCTCATGCATCCTTATTTGGTTTGTTTCCTGTACTTGTTTAATGTCATTATTAGTTAATTCATGTCCAGCCGTGTTTGTCTAATTATCTATGATTTACCTGTGTATATTAGTTCATGCCTGTTCAGTTTGATGTCATCTGGTCTACTTGTTATTCCCGGTGTATCCTGTCTGTGAGTCCTGCCATGTCCTGCCTTGATGTCCTTATTAAATATTATCATTTGAGTTTATATCCTCGTCCGCATGTTCCTGTTCCTCCCTCGTGTGTGCACCATGACACACTTTGGGTTTGGCTCAGATGCATAAGATTTTATTACATAGTGCTTTGTATTTTTACAAATGCCAACAAATACAGTGCAAATGCACAACAAACCAGGCTGGGCAGGGTAGCTGTTTACTTACATGACCTACTGATTGGGCAGCGCAATATTGCATTTTAATGTCATATTCACATGTGTCATATATAAATATGACATACATGTATTAATATATTTGAACAAATATTAAACTGTAAATATTAATATTTTATTTACTTGTGTCTTTTGTAATAGCATGACCCACGTAGGCCCTGCTGGTATAATTACATTTACATTTATTAATTTAGCAGATGTTTTATCCAAAGCAACTTACAAATTAGAATAATACAAGCAGAAGTAATTAATCCAAGGGAAGCAACAATAAAAGTAGTATAAATACACAACATTTACATAAATGCAAATCTAATATGTGTGTATATGTGTCACGGTGCACACAGCAGGGAGGTACACGGAGACGAGGGTGAACTCAAATAAAAGTCTTTAAGTCAAACAAGGCAAGGCTGACACAGACAGGAACACCGGGAGTAACGAGTAGTTAAACACTAACTGAACAGACAGCAACTTAAATGCACAGGTTAATTAAAGACAAAGACCAATACACAGCTGAACAGTATAAACACACTTAACTAGGACAGGAAAATAACCATATATGACACAAGAGGGTGGGAAACACACGACACACCACAGGACTGACAACATGTGTATTTATTTGTTTGTTTATTTATTAAAAGGCTGGTTAGTCAAGTGTTCCCAGAAGGAGTTAGTTTTTAGTAGATTGTGCCAGATTCTGCTGTTCAGATGGTTGGTAGATCGTTCCACCACCGAGGGACAGTAAGTGTGAAGGATTGTGAAAGTAACCTTGTCCCAGGCTGTGATGGTGAGTTCCCATGATCAAAGTTGTCAGATTTCAAATCGCACACGGCCATTGAGATGAATGAGAATCCTAACAGCTAGTTTTCTCCAGATATTTTAGATCTCCTTGAGGAAATCATTGGTACTCAACGGTACAAACATTAGTTAGTATTGAAATTGATGACAAATATGTGTGCATTTGTCTCTCTCTCTCTCTCTGTGTGTGTGTGCGCGTGCGTGCGTGCGTGTATGCGTGTGTGTGTGTGCGTGCATGCGTGCGTGCCTAAAACTTTCAATCTGGTTTGATCATATTACTCTTTCATAATAATAATTTATATATATATATAATATATACAGTATATATACTGTGTGTAATAACACAATTTTGTCAATCCCTCAGTGAGCTCTTTAACTCGTTTTTTTCTATCCTGTTTATGTTTTTGCCATTGTGTATTCAAACAATATACACTATCAGTGAAAAGTGTGGAATAATTAAGATTTTTTTTTTATATACATCTTTCTGCTCACCAAGGCTGCATTTATTTGATTAAAAATACAGTAAAACAGTAACATTGTAAAATATAATTACAATTTCAAATAAGTGATTTCTATTATAATATATATTTTTTATGTAATTTATTTCTGTGATGTGAAGCTGAATTTTCAGCATCATTACTCAATCAATGATCATGAACATTTAACATACATTGTCACATGATCCTTCAGAAATCATTCTAATATGCTTGTTCAGTTTATGTTCAGTTATTATTGGTACTCCGTTATTAATAATGATTCCCATTATAATCGGTACTGAAAACAAAGTTTATGCTGCTTAATATTTTTGTGAAAATCATTATTTTCAGTATTCGGTGATGAATAGAAAGTTCACAAGGACAGCATTTATTTGTAATAGAAAATTTTTGTAACATAAAATTGTTATGCATAACATTGCTAAATAAAAGTATAATTTCTTCCTTTTTATAAGCAGTGCTACTGTTTTCAAAATTGATGGTAATAATACATGTTTCTTGAGCAGCATATCAGCACATTAGAATGATTTCTGAAGGACCATGTGACACTGAAGACTGAAAATAAAGCTTTGCATAACTGGAATAATTTTTTTGAAATTGCTTTTAAATTGTAGTAATATTTTACTATTTTTCCTTTATTTTTGATCAAATAATTGCAGCCTTGGTGAGCAGAAGAGGCTTATTTCAAAAACATAAAATCATGAAAATTGATTTCACACCAGATCATTCCAGAGCACCAGATCATAATTCTGTTATGCCATTTTATAGAAATGCTTACTTGAATTACATTTAAATTTTTTAAGAGTTCCAGAGATCAAATGTTACTGAACATGAATGACCCAGCTGGAGTTTTAGTCGTCGCGTCCCGCGGGGACGGAGGTCAGCGCTGAAGTTTGGACTTCATCTGTCAGTACTCCTCCTCTTAGTCTTGTCTCATAAATTTCAAAACCATGTTGTGCTTTTTCACCGAATCGCTGTGGTACTGGATGGAAAGGAGCCTGGAGAGAAAGAGAGAGATGAAAGGACGGAGAGATGGGGAGAGACAGAGGGGAAGGTGTAGGGGAACTTTCCGCCCAGGTTAGCAGTTGGCAGGTCAGTCACAGACTACGCTTTGGAATAGTGACAGTGATAGGAATAATATGTTTTATTCAAAAGGATGAAACAGCAAGTGGGGCTGCCGAAGCTCTCAGCGATTCAGACTTCTTGTCATTTGCTGGGGTTCAATTAAGCTGCAAAGTATCAGGTTGACGTGAGTAGAGAGCAAAAGAGGGAGAGAAGGCAAGGGAAGCCAAGTATATACCGACCCAGCAGCTGAGAGAAACCGAACACAGAAGGAAGGCCGCCGAGGATTGAAATTGCCTCATTTTCTGAGCGGAATAAAAATCCATAGCTTCCTCTCACATTGCAGGTATCAGCCCATCTCTTCAAACAAACACTCCTGCCCTTCTTCAGTGCAGACTAGCGCTCGGACTACACATACTATCAACATGAGTGTGTGGTCAAAATTGTACATACACTCTGCAGAATCTCTGCATGTTCTGTTTTATTTAGTACTGTCCTGAATAACATGAAATATATTTACATATAGTCCTCAAGACAAAATACTAGCTGTTAATAATTTATGAAATTGACCCTTTTTAAAAGGTCCACTCAATTCTTAATACTGTGTTTTGTTACCTAGAATAGATGATCCATTACTTTTTATTTATTTATTTTGGTGATGTTTGTTTACGAGTCTCGTGTTTGTCCTGAACAGTTTAACTGAATCCTCAGTTTCCACAAATTCTTTGGTTTTCCAGCATCTTTTACATATTTGAACCATTTCAAGCAGTGGCTATATGATTTTAAGATCCATCTTTTCACACTTATGACAACTGAGGCACTCATTCACAACAATTACAAAAGGCTCAAACATTCATTGATGCTCTAAAAAGAGACGTGATGCATTAAGAGCTGGGGGTGAAAACTTTTGAACATGATGAACATGTGCAAATTTGTTCCAATTTCATTTTTGTATTTTTATTTATTTATTTAGTACTGCCCTTTAGAAGCTACAGAAGATACTTGCATTTTTCCCAGAAGACAAAGTAAGTGTGATTTACCCTGATCTTCAAATTTAAAAAGTTTTCACTTTCTAGTTCTTAATGCATTATGTTTTCTTCCTTCCTATTGAATGGGGTCTTTTTTATATAAATTCAGCTTTTATTTTGTCTTGTAGACTATATGCAAATACAGGTGCTGGTCATATAATTAGAATATCATCAAAAAGTTGATTTATTTCACTAATTCCATTCAAAAAGTGAAACTTGTACAATGTATACATTCATTCCACACAGACTGATATATTTCAAGTGTTTATTTCTTTTAATTTTGATGATTATAACTGACAACTAATGAAAACCCCAAATTCAGTATCTCAGAAAATTAGAATATTGTGAAAAGGTTCAATATTGAAGACACCTGGTGCCACACCTGTATATTTTATATAAATTATACAAATATATATATGTAAAAAAAATTATATAAACATATGACATATGAACATAATTCTATGTAAGACAGCTCTAAATAAAAAAATAACATGCATTTTGCATGATCCTTTTAATTTTGGTAAAATAATTACAATTTAGCAGATTCTGCAGTTATATGGAAACGTTTGTACTGAACACAGTATCCTGATTTTCTGTATTCTATGTTCAGAATGGACTATCATAATCTAAAAAAGAACCGATAGCTTTAATAATCCAAAAAATAACTTTGTCAATAGCTTTGTAAATATCGTTTTGTGCCCAAAAATGAAGTCAAAATGTACTCGCCCTCAAGTTGTTCCAAACCTGTGTGAGTTTCTTTCTTCTGTTGAACACAAAAGAAGACATGCTGAAGATATTCAATGCTTGCCATTGACTTCCATATTTTCCAGAGTACAGTTTTAGTATTATTAATGTTTCAGATTGGCTGTTTTTATGATTTATTTTTCATTTTAATAGATTTTAAGAAATTGTGCATGCTTTTTAAAAAAAATTGTTTAGCTTTGTTTATTTATTTTTACATAGGTTTCCGTAATTGTATTACTTTATAGTAAAGTGTATTTAAAAATTATTTTTTTTTCAACTAATATGTATATTTTATTTCAGCTTTATGTCAGTTAGTGAAAATTATTTTTTATATCTTTAGTTTTGAGTTTGAGCAGTTTTTAGTTTATCTTAATTTTAGTTATAGTTTGAGCATTATTATAGTTTGTTTTGTCTATACAGTTTTTATTTCAATTATACTTTGTTATTTTATTGTTTTAGTTAACCATAATAAACCTGGTCACAGATACTGACAGTTTTCCAAATGCCTTAAAATCTAGCCAACCAGACTTTAAATATGAGGGAGTGTTGTGTTTCCTTTCATAAACTGCACTAATGTGTGAGTTTGTGTAAGAACACAATTGTGTGATTTGTAACAACATTTTTACACTTAAAAATGCAAAATAACTCCTTTTGTGTATTTATTGCAGAACTGATTACTTGACATTGGGCATCCATTAACATGCCAGCTAGAGAGGTCACGTGCATCTATGCACACAATGCAGTACGCCAGTATTTAATTTTAAGCATAGAATCCAATTCTTCTTCCCTCTCCTCCTCAGCCACAGTTTCAGAAATCATCTCTTTCCTTCCTCTCTGACTGACAGGATCACTTCTTGTCCTACTATCCGCTCTGGCTTTGTACTTGCGCCAGCTCTCCTCCCCCCCTCTGGAATTGTGTTCTTCGCACTGCGGAGCCGAATGGAAATTATTGAATCCGAGGAAGTTTAAATGCATCACAACTATCTCCTCGCACACTCTCTCAGGTTCATCTGCATTCCAGCTGTGCGTCAATCGCCCCTCCACTTCCATTTATTATAACGGTAAAGATAAAGTGGCTGCCAGCAGGACAGTATTTGCAAAATATCATTTAGTATTCTCCCTTTGTCTCTCTCGCCCTCTACGAAGGGAAAGTTTCCCTCAATGTGTGAGTATATGCTCATGCATGGGGAAATGGGTTTTAGTTTCCCAGTTGACCTTATAAGCTCTGGTCATATGAAAGCTAGATCTCTCTCTCTCACACACACACAACACACACCACACACGGATGTTCATAATACATATAATTATATAGTTAATTAATATATAATTGTAATTAAATATATGAAAATGTAGTTCTGAGAAAATGTCAGACTGTAAAATTGTGGAACAGAAGTCTGAATTTCAACATATAATTCGACATTGCTTGAAAAAAATATCCAAATGTGAGTTGAGAAGATAACTATGATTTTTA